>OX155951.1:24735403-24830467 GCA_944548615.1 Micropterix aruncella | reverse complement strand
TTTAAAAAAGATTATATATATATATATATATATATATATATATATATATATATATATATATATATATATATATATATATATATATATATATATATATATATATATATATATATGACCCTAGAAATGAATGGCATCAAAGTAAATAGTCGATAAAATGTTTTCGTTGGCTATGTGGTCTCTGCAAACTTGACGTATGTACTATAGAGACAATTAAAATAAAACCACAGAGCCAAATCAGCTTATAAAATGAACAATCGTCACCTACCGCCCAGGGACGCAAGAAGCCGTATAAGAGTGTGTCGCTTCTAATCAACCGAGGGTTGACCTCTTACGGCCTTGCGGATTTGCAATATAAGACCGCGAAGCCCCTATAATAGGCGTGATTTTTACATGAAGATGGATGATATTGCATGCGAACCTAATGGGAGGGCGGAGGGGGGGGGGGGGGTTAGGGTGTCAAGCGGCTTGAGGGTGGCAAAATAACTGTACCGTATTGAGTATATAACTGCACCGAGGTTGCAGTCTTCATTTCAAAATCGCATTTTTTCGCTTGTGTGTAGGCACAGTATACCAGACAGTAGCTTCTCTTATAACAAAATTGAAATCGAAGCAAGTGACGTCAGGAATCTTAAGGGCTACCACAAATCGTAATATGATTACTCGTCTTCTTCTTGAAGCATCGTCCCGGCCACATTTACGGTGCCCCGGCGACGCAGATGCTATTGTGCTACCGATTTGTTCTGAGAATACCATATGGCGTCGACTCGTAAAACTCCACAAAAAAAGTAATAGTAAGAGCGGACACAAACTGCGCCCAAAGCGCGTCACAGCCCACAGCGCCGTAACTATGGGCCTAAGGACGCTACATGACTTACCCCTGGCCCCACTTCCGTCGCACCCTCTTCCCGCATTGCCTCGTAGCTTTTGAGTGATCTTACTGGGTGTTATTATACTGTGGTGTATGTATATGATCTTCGCTTTAGGTAGTATCCACGCCCTTATACCACATCCATACAATATCTAATTCTAGTGGGCGCTCCACTGGCAGTGCAGACAAACACGCACCATACTGGCACAGTCTACCGAGTATTCCATCGCACTGGCTCAAGCGCCAGTCGATATTATACTGCAGTGCTTAGGCGGCTAATAGCAGTGGCCGCCATATGGCACAGTCAGTATAGTGTGCATATGGCAAGCTTACCCGTTTGCATCTGAGAACACATCTGATGGGACGATGTCTGTGAAACAATGTCAAGTCATGGTATTACGATTTGTGGTAGCCCTTAGGAGCCCTGACGTCACTTGCTTCGATTTTAATTTTGTTCTAAGAGAATGTAGTGTCTGGTATACTGTGGTACTGGCCCATAAAATAAAATATATTTTCGTCACGGGCGATTGTCGGTCGCACTCGGCTCGCAAGTATGTGGGCTCTACCTCACACCTCACTGTCTCCGATCTGTTTCCTATAGAGCGGGGGTGGTTGCAGACCTTACGGCGACTGCTCTTGAAACGACCATCGGCTACCCGATCCTGGGCAAAGGACGCTGTGGTCCGCGATAGATTTGGTAAACACCGTTTCACCGCTTCGTAAGGGAGAGGACCGCGCAAGCGACCTCGAACTCGTAAGGAGATAGAACGACTAATTGTTAAAACTTCGTGAAGTGACGGGCTCGCCCGCTGTAGTCGACAACCCTAGTTGTCTCCGATCTGTTTTGGTTTCTAGTGGTACCGTGTAGCTTGTTTGGCGTTGGCCAAACTCTATGCCATCTGGCCTGTCTAGATCTCGGTTATCTGGTAGCCTCCTCATAGAGGGATTTAACCTGTCAGTGCCGCTGTGAGCTTCTGTCCCGGTTCACGGCTTTAATCCTGCGATCGGAGGCGGTTGGGATCAGGTCGCGGATTCTGTGGAATACCTCGGGCGGAACTGGGCAGTATGCGTAGGTACCAGGCTGTGTCAGCCACGCTACGCAATCCGGCTAACAACCACGGTGGTTGTCGACCTAAACGATCCGTGGGACACCCGAACTGAAGTGCGTGACCATCATCATCATCAGCCGGTAGACGTCCACTGCTGGACATAGGCCTCCCCCATAGAATGCCACGACGAGCGGTCTTGAGCCGCCTCCATCTACTTCCTGCGACCTTGGCTATGTCGTCGGTCCATCTTGTGGGGGGCCGTCCCACGCTTCGTCTGCCGGTGCGTGGTCGCTATTCGATAACCTTTTTTCCCCAACGGTTGTCGGTTCTGCGAGCTACATATATGGCCTGCCCATTGCCATTTCAAGTTGGCAATTTTACGAGCTATATCAATGACCTTGGTTCTTTTGCGGATTTCCTCATTTCGGATCCTATCACGCAGTGAAACTCCAAGCATTGCTCTCTCCATGGCTCGTTGCGCAACTTTGAGCTTGTGTATGAGGCCAATAGTTAGTGACCACGTCTCAGTGCCATGTCATCATTAACAACACGCACTGATTATATACATTTGTTTTGAGGCTCTGCGGTACCTATTCGTGACGAGAAGATATGGTGTAGTTTCCTGAACGCTGCCCATCCGAGTTGGATTCGCCGGCAGACCTCCTTGTCGTAGTTGAGTCTACCTATAGTTGGATCGTCTGACCCAAATAAACATACAGCTCGACAGCTTCAATAGTATCGTGCCGGTAAGGGTGCGACATGGGATTCGACATAATTCTTGTCTTACCCATGTTCATTTTTAGACCCACCTGTTGGAAGACGGTATTGAGGTCTCTGAGCATTATGCCAAGGTTGTCCATCGATTCCGCCATGATAACCACATCATTGGCGAATCGGAGGTGAGTGATGTATTCGCCATTGATGTTGATGCCATATCCGTCCCAGTCCAAAAGGTTGAAAACATCCTCCATCCTCCCTGTCTCACCCTCTTTTGCAATTGGATTGGACTTGCGCTTTGATGCTGAAGTCGGATACTCATCGTGGCTATGTTATACAAACACTTCAAGGCTTTGTACTCTCACGGGCGTGGTTGCGTATTTAGACGGTGGACTTTGTTGTCCCTAAGTATCTGCGTTCACCCCACGGTTGAAAGATCGATTATATATGGCTATAACTCCCTAGGGTGAAAGGTCTCCGATCCTGTCTTCCGTGCGAGCTGCGCTGCTGAAGAATCAATGACACAGTGGCAGTTAAAAAAAATCGGTTTGTCTGTAAAGTCGGTTTACTGACGATAGTTGAACGTGACAACGTCATAAGAAAATGCTGATGGAATGGTTGCATTTGAAGCAGTTTCATTTAAGATTCTGATATTGTTTATTACAAACACCCAAAAATATATGCTTTTATACTCACCGATTTGACTACAACATGTAAACGTATTATTGTATAGCAGTATAATTGTATAATTGTTTATTGTTTAAAGTTTATTGTTTTTTTTAATTTAAAAGTTTGAAATCTCAAACTGTTAAATAACGGTTTGAGAAGCGTTTGAGCACGCTGCGCCATCTAGCGGTAGGTAATACGTCGTAAATAAACAATATCAGCGACATTTTACCAACCGCTAGATAGCGCGCATCGTAATGATAGCTTTTCATACTTTCTTATTTTTTTTTTAATAAAAGTTGCTTACTTCGTTGCACTTCGTTGTACCCACAAGAAAATTGTCCGTTCAGTAATGACATTCCGTATATCAAGAATACATATAAAATTATGTCAAGAATTTAAATCAATCTAGTGATTTTCATTCGTACTATTTTAGACTGAGGTTAGTAAATAATTCTTGTCGCAACCGGTAGATGGCAGCATTTATATTGAATAATAAATATAATTAATAGAACGCCTCAGAGCGAGGTAACGCCGCATGAGCCATGTATTTTCGTGCGTGCAGCAGGCTCCATCGATTTATAAGACGTTGTCACGTCAATAAATGGAACGCCTCAGAGCGAGGTAACGCCGCATGAGTCATGTTTTTTCGTGCGTGCAGCAGGCTCCATCGATTTATAAGACGTTGTCACGTCAAAAAGCAGGAATCTAGCCACGTTGTATTCGGGGGTTTATATTAAGAGGTATGAGACTTTCTTAGGGTCTACAACAGCAATTTTATAATGATTTTAGTAATTACTTCGACTATTCCGTCCTGGATGCAGGTGCCCCTTTTGCAGATATGCTGGCTACGCAGGTATCTTAGTAAATGAGAAGCGCAAAAATGCAAAAATATCTACATTCTCGCGAAAGAAGTTTTTCTAAATGATTACTATTTAAGATAGTCTATGAGCCAGGTCAGGCGATACGATGCTCTCAATACAAAACGCAAAAACATAATGAATTAAAATGATGAAATTAAATTATAATTATGAAAGGAAACGACTTGATCGCAACTTTCAGTTAAATAAAAGCGTGAACAATGTGTATTTTTACACGACTGCTCAACAAAAAGGAGTGTAATGTGTTCAGGGTTCATCTTTGTATGTTTTCTGTTTATTTATTCCACCATAACTTCTCAACGCATGAACCGGCAGAAATGTAGTATTGTTATCCCTATCAATCCTATCGGCAGAATTGTTATCCTTAGTATTATAGGGTACTTAACTCTCCAAATATCAAGCAAATAGTTGTCTAAATGTCTTATCAATAAATTAACATAAATATGTCTTGTTTAGTGTAAAATCAAAGGTCTGATTGAGTACATTCCGAAAGTATTTATGTAACTAAATACACAACCACACATATTTCCTAAAGAACCGTTGTAAAAATAAATATAAATATTATAGTTCACTTTCTGTAACGGCAGCCGGGTTTTTTATTCTTTTAATATATTTACTTGTTTGCATTTTTATTCAAAATTAGCCCCGTAAATCCCCCCCCCCCCCCCTCCGTCAATCATTTTTAGTCCGCCTCTGCCTGCAAGCATCTAAAGTAGAAGCAGCAAAGCTAGTATTTTTGTATGCCGTTGTATGGGCATCGTCTGCAATTTCCTAATTTAGATTACGCTTTCCGGCTTTCCGACTAATCAAAATAACGCCATGTTTATTTCCTATCTTGCGATGATTCGTATCACGGAGATAAATAATCTGAAAGCTACCATATGTGGTTTGTTTGAAATATCACCCCTGCATGTCAATCAGCTTGTCTAGTCGTATTCCTAATATTATGATTTTATGTTTCTCAAAGGGTTTGCGATCCAAAAGAAGAATTTAAGCGATTCTCATTCGGGTTCCGATTCGCGTTCGGGTTCAGCCGGTTCGGGATACGGAAGCGACAACAGAGCTGCTGCCGATTCAGACGAAAGTGTCAGTTCTACTAGTGCTGCGCGCGAATTCTACGTGAAAACGGTGAGCGCCAGACGACCGCAGGGTAGTTACATATTATGAATTTAATATAATATCATAATAAAATACCTGACCATCTGATATACGTTGATTTTTTGTATTCGTTTTGATACTTTTTATTGTATGTCGTTATTTTTGTATAAAATACCTATGTTGACTATTAATATATTCATAATTATTTACGTTATATGTACCTATAGAAATTCCGTTATATGTACCTATACCTACTTATGTACCTATAGAAATAGTAGTTTTTTTTTCAATTTATTCGCCGTGTAAAGCCAACTTTAGTCAATGACACTGTCGCTTTGATATCACTGTAATTTAGTAGCTTCTTAATTTCTAATCATATCAACTGTACTTTCTCCTGTTGTTACCGAAAATTGTATTAATGGTGTTTTTTTTTACAAATTACAAATTATTTATTGAGTTCAAATTATGAGTAGATTCAATATACAAAAGTCTTAACCTAACTAGGGTGCCGCCTGTTCCAAGGTAGACAATTTATTTTAATTATCCTAAGAAATCTATAATATTATATTTATATAAATAAACAAAATCATACTTAATGTACCAGAAATATTTTAATATACTTACTAATAAAAAATTCGTAAGAAAATATAATGAAAATTGTCAATAACCTATTATTTTATTTTAAAACATGATAAAAATTAATATATATTTATATATGTATTAATAAGTATTAATATGTATATACAATAAACAATTCACAAAAATAAAAATTTCATTATATTTAGAATTCATCAATTTATATTACTACATACCTATATATATATACTATTATATTTTTATAATAAAGATTCAATTATCTAATAAGGTGTTGAATATCTGCATTTGTACAATTTAAGAGGCAGGCACTCAAACTATTTTTAAATGTATATGAAATTTTAATGTCTTTAATGTTTGGTGGTAGGCAATTATAAAATTTGGGGGCAAGATAAGAGAATTTAGAGTTTAATATTAATATAGTTAAAATCAAATGAATATTCCATTTGATTCATTTTAAGTTAATGAATTATTAAAAGCTGACGGGTTCTAATATAATTTGTGAAATGCTTTAATTAATTGTGTATTCTGAATGAATAAATTGATACTGATACTGATTATAACAATTAAATTGATACTTATTATATAACATTTTTCACAGATTTCCGGAAAAACCGTAAACATACTCGTCTGTCCGAAATGTGAAAACGAAAATCAACTCCCGCAGGACGGAATCCTTGCGCTTCCACTCAACCACGTAATGCAGCATCGCATGACGATGGCGTCGTTGAATAAAAACAAATCGAGATTATTGTGCGACCTATGTTCGTCTGACGCTCCGGTAAGTTATTCGGGAAAGGACAACAAAAATAGTCCTTCCGTTTGGAGTATTTCCTGCTCAATCGATTGCACGTGTTGCGGACGATTTTATTACGTGCGTAATGCTGGTATTGAGATATTCGTCGCGGCTCCGTTCTAAAATGGGGATTCAACTTTTGTTACGGTTTTTGGTCAACTTTGTTACGATTTTTGGGACGAAGTTTTTAGTAGGTATGCTTCATTTTTAAAACAATACAAAATGAACCATTCATTAACAAATTCATCTGAGGTTATTTTAAAAAGATGTTTTAAAGCAATTTAATAAATTTATTAGTTTATTGAACATTTTAATCTTTTTCTTCTTATATATAAAAATGAATCGCCGTGCGTTAGTCTCGCAAGATCTCGAAAATGACTCGACCGATTTGAATGATAATTTTTTGTTTTGTTTGCCTTGATTCAGGGGTGGTTTACAAAAAAAATATTTAGGAAGAATTATAAAAGAAACAATAGAAAATCGAAAAAATCGAAATTAGTCATTTTGGGAAATGGGCCACTTTCAATAGATGGCGTTCGCGGCGATCCTCCATAACTGTTATTCATTCCGTGCGATTGTGTAAAAAATCAAAAAGTCGAAAAAGTCGAAAAGTCGAAAAAGACAAAAAAGCCAAGAAAGTCGAAAAGTCGAAAACGTCGAAAAAGTCGGAAAGTCGAATGTCAAAAAAGTGGAAAAATGTAAAAAAGTCGAAAAAGTGGAAAAACTTAAACCGCACATGGTTCGGCCATATTATAGATTTCAATTAATTGGATTTGGAAGGTTGATTAGGATCAATAAACGCCTATGAAGAGTTACAATCAAATCAATTTTAGGTGGTACGAAGTTCACCGGGTCATCTAGTATGATATAAAGATTGGGTACCTACTCGAAAATTTTAGTTATTTTACGGAATTCAACCAAATGGCATTTAGCCATTTTGTTTCTTTTTTTGTCAAGAATAACTTATTGAAATTAAAATCCTCCAATGAGGATTTTAATTTCAAAAAGTTGATGTACATGCTGATACATGCATACCTCAGCATGTTTTACATGCTGAGGTACACTGTTTGATAACACTTAGGTTGCAAAACTGCAGTCGAAGTATCGATAGGCGGGTTACACCAGGAAGTAAATCATAAGATCAGTATAGTAATAGATCAAGCTCCAGGTGTCCAGTGCAATGATGAATAAATCATCCACACGTGATTTTAGAAAACGGAGAGGGTAATAATACACACAATCATCGGAGGCGACATACTCAACATTAGGCAGGCCTACTCACTCCCCATGCACTAAGAAACGCGGTTTTTTGCTTTTTTATTAATTTCTGTTTTGTCTTATAAGGCGGAAAGTCGCTGCATGACGTGTCTGGTCAACATGTGCACATTCTGCGAAGAATCTCATGCTCGACAGCGGGGTACTTCGCATCACTCGGTGACATTACTCAATGACGGCGAATCTGCCACAATTAAACGTCTGCACAGACAGACTATGTGCCCGACCCATTCCGATAACGAGCTCAAGATCTTCTGCAGAACCTGTTCTCAGGTTTGTATAAAGCAGCCCGTAAACTTTAAAACCCACAATTTATATCAACTCTATATTTTAATGGAAAATTAAAGAAATATAATATTATAGGTATTGTTATTTGACGTCACATTACGATCCAAACGCCATTGTTGAAATATCCTTACGCTCATTAGAAACAAAACTCATTATAGTTGATGAGTTGATTATTTTCTTTAAAAATGTCAATCGAGGGTCATCCAAAAAGTAAGGTTACAATATTTATGTAGGATCGAAAAATGCTTTAATTTTCTTGAAATTCACAGCAGACTTCACAAGTATATTAAACTATTTTTCAATGTAATCACCGTCGAAATTGAAACATTTTGTTGTTGGGGCATCAGTTTTGTGTATGACAGTGTTGTTGATCTCCGCCGCCAGCTCTTTCCGCCATTTCTTCGCAGCTTCATCTTCCTGATAGTTGTAAAAATGTTTCCGACCCAAAAACTTCTTTAGTTTAGTGAAAAGGTTGTAGTCCGAAGGCGAAAACTTGGATAAATAGGATGATTGCCTGAGAAAATCCCATCCAAACGATGCCAGCAGCTTCTTTAAACTCGCGCGGTGTGGGGCCTGGCGTTGTCATGCAAAAGGATGACTCTTTAGGTCAGCATTCCCCTACTGCGGCTCTGAATTGCTCTTTTAAGGGTATTACAGTAAGCCTCTGCATTATTGGTAGTCCCTTTAGGTGTATAATCCACCTGCAGCTTCCCCTTACGGACCCATAAAACAAATTCCATCACTTTTCCGGCTGAACGCACTCGTATGAGCGCGTGTCACGCACACAAACGCGAACACGGCAATGTATTGGATAGCGTAGATTTCTCCACTGTACTAATGCTCCCCGTGTACGAAGCCTACCTGCTCTCCTCTTCTCTGAACAGATCCAGCGAGCAAGGTTAGTAAAGCTTGGAATTGTATGCTGAAAGGCATTTAAATAAAATACCGGACACTTGCGGGTGTTCGAAAATAAGTAACACTAAACAACCACTAAGTCAGATATAATATGAACTGATGCACTTACCTATAGCCAGGTATAAAATAAATATTATTTGCCTTACAGTGTAAAAAATACTGTAAAAACCATTCTAAATTGACTTTTGAAATATGGATTTTTCAGTTTGTTTGTTTATTTGCAAAATCGAATCCAACTTCTGTCAACAATTATATAACAAAGAACCACGTACTTATTAGGGACCACCCTAGAACTGCATAAGTTTATTACCTCCAATTTTAGATGATATTCATAGATTCATCAACTCAAATGAGACAGTGAGTAACAAGTATGTAAAACAAAGAATAAAAAACACGACTGCCGTTACAGAAAGTAAACTATGTAGGTATATATGGTCATTTTTATTACGGTTTTTTTTAATGAAATATTTGTGGTTTATTTTATCCACATACATAGATGTATATCCGGAATGTACTCAATCAGACCTTTCATTTGACACTAAACATGATATATTTATATTAATTTATTGATATTTGGACATTTTGACATTTAGACAACTACTTACTTGATATCTGGACAGTTAAAGGTACCTTATGACACTCGGGATGACATAGCGATTCTAACAATTCCACACACTTCTAAATCGGTTTAAACGTTCAAAAGTTATGGTGGAATAACGAAACGGAAAACATACATAAATGAACCTCAGGGTTCATCGTACGTTACACTCCCTTTTTGTTGGGTAGTCGTGTGAAAAGAACGTTGTTAACTGTGCTGGTTGACTGGTTATTGCAAAATTCATGTTCGTTAATGCTTTTTGGAAAATTCCAGGGATCAGTTTGAGGTGATGTGGATTACTATTATATATATATATATATATATATATATATATATATATATATATATATATATATATATATATATATATATATATATATATACATATATATATATATATATATATATATATATATATATATATATATATATATATATTTATATATATATATATATATATATATATATATATATATATATATATATATATATATATATATATATATATATATATATATATATATATATATATATATATATATATATATATATATATATATATATATATATATATATATATATATATATATATATATATATATATATATATATATATATATATATATATATATATATATATACAGTAGTGGAAATAAGTGTGGACACTTTTTAAAATTTCTTGTAATTTGTGGTTTGACTGTAGGTTGCTTGTGTTATATTTTATTAATAAACATGCCATATGGTTATTAAGATATAGAAGAAAAAATATAGAAGCTATTTAAGAGAACCTAAAGTATTCTAAAGTAATCGTCTTGCAAAGAACGAAATTTGTAGAATAAGGTTTTTAAGCTGTGGTAACATTACAATGTTATTTGTTCAGTCTAAGCCAATCACAGAGCACGTGGGATTGTCACATGCTCCAATCAGGACACTTTAGGATGCAAGAGGATTGGTTTTGCAATTGTATTAGTCAGCCATTGCCTGCATTATAGTGAGGTTGTTTTTCGCGTGTGTTGAAGTGCAGTCAGAGTGCTTTTTAGTTCTCATATTATTGAAAATGGCTCCTACGAATCCAAAACATGCTGATTGATCATCCGGAAAGAGAATCAGAGCTGTAACGCTTCGCGAAGTAGGATACACATACGAAGATATCGCAAAAAGATTGGGTGAAGGAGCTACCAAGTTTGGAGTAAAAAAGGTTTGCCAACGCTTCAAGAAGAACAGAACAACAAGAACTGCTCCAAAATCCAGCCAAAAGCTAAAGGTGACCGCCGTCAAACATCAAAGACATTAATAAGGTCCTTAAAATTTCTGGACTAGATATTACTGACAGAACAGTTAGGAAGAAATTATGAAAACATGGATTACGAGCAAGAATGCCTCGAAAAAGCTATACCTTAAGATAAAACAAAGCCAAAAACCTCTGGGCTGGGTAGCAACACATAAGGAGTGGACCTCAGAAGACTGAAAAAAAGTAATTTGCAGTGATGAGACAAAAATTTCCATTTTTGGAAGTGATGGAATCAGGTTTGTTCGTCTGCGACAAGGTGAAGACATGCTACCACTGCGACTATGAAACATCCAGTAAGTGTAATGTTGTGGTGTTGTATGACAAGAGATGGTGTTGGACGACTGGAAGTGGTAGAAGGTACAATTACATCTAAAAAGTACCAATATATGATTCTGGAGCCAAAATTATTGTCCAGCATCGATGATTTGTTCGAGGGAGACCGTAGTCGATGCATCTTCCAGCAGGATGGAGCCCCATGCCACACAGCCAAACCGAGCATGAAATGGTTACAGAGCCACCACAGTAATGTTCTGCCTTGGCCAGGATTAAAATCCAATTGAAAATCTCTGGTGAAGGCTTAAAATACTGGTTTCTCTTCGCAGACCCAGTAAAAAAAGAAAATTAATTGAAGCAATTATTCAAGCATGGTTCCATGTCATCACACCTGAAGATTTACCACGTTTGGTGGACTCTATGCCACAAAGAATAGAGCAAGTTATTAAATTAAAAGGATTTCCAATGAAATATTAAAATTAAATGTAAATTTTAAATATTTAATATAATCAATACATAATATGCGTTTTGTTTAAAAATCAGATGTCCTTGTTTTATTTGGCATTTTTATTATTTGTTCCAAAAAAAGATGTCTATAAATACAAAATATAACAGTTTAATATATTGTTACTTGAATTAGCTAAAAAAATTACAGTTATACATTAAAATTATTTATTAATGGATGAATGAATATCGCACACAAACAATTTATAAAAAGTGTCCACATTTATTTCCACTACTGTATATATATATATATATATATATATATATATATATATATATATATATATATATATATATATATATATATATATATATATATATATATATATATATATATATATATATATATATATATATATATATATATATATATATATATATATATATATATATATATATCGCTATGATGAATTTATGATTTAAACCTTTTTCGCTAATAGTAAAGTCGTTGTCTGGGAAACTGTATGCACTCAATTTTGTGGGTTGACTTATTATTGCATAACACGGCTAAAGTACGATTGAAGCGACAACCAATAAAGGCTGCTAATTAAAAAAACAAGCAATGTGATAATGTATCTATTGTTATTACTTATAGGTGATTTGTCGAGACTGCTGCTTGATATCACATAGCGGTCATACATTTGAAGAAGTGTCTAAAGCAGTTGAATACTTTACAAAAGCAATCAGAGACGCTGTGGAGAGAACAAAGCCAATTACATATAATACATCCGTTGCGATTGAAAAGTTAAATAATATTGGAAGACATATTCAGGTAAATAAGTGTATTTTTTAACAGCCTGTGTCCATAAAGCTTTGACGTGGATAATTTATTAGTATGGGAAAATACAAGACACCTAAAGTAGTAGATATGCAGCGTTATATCATCGTAAAATCTGGTGGAGATTTCAAAATACATATTTTAAGTTTCAAGTTTTATTCAAATACACTTCTATTTTTTTTTTTTGATAAAAGATGTATTGTTTCAATTTCTATAAGACAAATGAAAAATGAAATACCCCTGAGAGCATAATTACACTTTTCGACCCATTTTTACCAGACTGGATCAGAAGGTTGTGTTCAAATCATGTCGGGGTCACCAATGTGAATATTGGTTTGGCCGCCGTAACTGTTGATAACCGATGCGATGTATGTATGTAGACCAGAGTAGGTACTTATCTGAGTTGTCTCGATACCTCGACGTGAACAGAGAGTAGATAAACCACCGTATTACTATTTAAACCATTTAATTACTGTTACAAGTTAATTTAGAGAGATGACTTACCAGCAGAGGCGATATGACAGAAGTGATCGAAGTGATTTAATTAATTACATTGAGCTCTTTATATACTCGTAAAAGACAGTGGAACTAAAATACGTCAATAAAATACTGCTAACTATGAAAGACGCCTGAAAGACGCGAATTGAACGATTCTTTGAATTATATTAGTCATTACTGTGTGAACACTAAATTGCATTTTATATTGAGAATTATACATTGTCATTTAATATTCTTTGCATTGTAGCTAAGTCCCTACATGCTCCAATGTCTCTGAAATTACATCATAAGTTTAAATTCTTTACAAAAAATTTCAGACTAAAACCGCCACTGTTCATGAAGAAGTAGACGAATTTATAGACTCTTACGCTAAAGCAGTAGAAGACCATCGAAAAACCCTTCAATTTCAAGTGCTAAAAGCACGCGAAGTCAAATTGCAAGCGTTGCGTAAGCAAACGAGTGAACTGGAGAAGAGAGCCGAAAATGCGCTGGATGCCGTCCAATTCGCTGAGGAAATTCTGGCCGAAGGGACAGACGTGGAACTGCTGAACTTCGTAAGTCCTCTCTTCAGGAGACTGGTGTGGTGCTCCAACCTGGAAAGCGTGACGGAACCGAGAGTGTGCGATACAGTCCAGTTGCTAAAAGAAGAGCAATCCTCGAAAGACAATGACGGAATCACGTTATTTGGAATCATATTGACACAAAATATAGCTCCGCATCTCAGCATAATACATATTGAAGGTAGCACTATAAATAAGTACCTACTTAATTAAGAAATATTCTGAGTTTAGTTGTAGCCAAGGGGATAATGGGTTTAGACCCATTTAATGTAGAATGAATAAAATATCCTGATCATTGTGATGACATAAAGTACTACCTTGTGCGCTAAAAACTATTAGTAGGTATACATAATATTATGACTACGTCATGATATAGGTCTGTGAATCGAATTTATTTCCTCGCAAAGATTCCATCCGCTATGTAGGTCCATCCGCAAAGTTTGTTGTAACTTTTTCAGCATTCGTGGTATGGAAGTATGGTGGCGCACTATAGATGGCGTTCTAAACACACGCCTATATGGAATCCTATCTTGAAATAAAATTATAATATAATAACGAAGACATTTTTAAATCATAGCTCTTATTATTTTAATATTATTTACATAGAGATGTAAATTTTTAATTTGGTATACACGTTTATATGCGCAATAATTATGCAATTTAAAGTTCAGATAGATGGCATTCTATCTCTCCACATTATTTAGGTATATGATGTAATCAGCTGATATATACATATTTATAATAGATAGTACTAATAATTGAATGTATAATCAATCAGTTCTTTATAAAAAAAACATTTATTATCCATGTTATTATAGGCGGCCCAATAAATTGCTGTTTTGCTGTACAATTCTATCAGTGTCACCCGCATATCGCCGGTGCAGAAGGGTTGCCAAAACTTGCTAGACCACAGTACACCAGACAGTAGCTTCTCTTAGAACAAAATTGAAATCGAAGCAAATACGTCAAGTCGTAAGGGCTCGCACATGGCCGCCAGATGTCCGCTTCTCAAAAGGCGTTCGAAAAGACGTAGCACTCTGCCCACTTCCCTCGCACCCTATTCCCGCAATGCCCTGTCGCCCGAGAGAGCGTCATGTTAAGCAATCTAATACTATATATGGTATTGGTCTAATACTATATTATATATCAATGATTTTATTTGCAAAATACTGCGAGGTATTAACTTAATATTTAACTTGTTCATATTTCATACTGTACTTTATAGTATCACAATGGATCAAGTTGTTTTATTTAAACCATGATAGGTTGGGAAAAACCAATACCACTTAACTGACCGGTGCTAGGTGCAAATATGCTTATCACATTTTAGTCAATTCAGAATGAGCCTGAGGTGACTATTTTGACAGAACTGTTCTATGTGCAGGTCTTCGTTGCATCCGTGTATACAAGAAAAACGACTTAATATTAGAAACCAGAGACATTGATAATCACCCACTATGCCACGGCGGTGATAATGTTACTGGTTTCTATCGCTACTGCGACGCACCGAACAGACCGTTTCCTCTTCAAGTTGAAGACCAGAAGGATGGCATGTACGTTCTTTCATTTGCGCCTCAATCAGCGGGAGCTATTCAGTTGGCAATATTGATAAACGGAAAGCCAATAAAGGACAGTCCATTTTCAACGACGGCTCAAAATTTACGACCACATCGAGGCAAATATCACTGCTGCACTTTTTGCTCAACGGGTGGTAAAAAAGAAGCAGAGTGCGGATGCGGATCCGTCATGGGCGGAGGATATAAAGGTCTTTTTACCATTATTCCTCAATTATACTTATGATGGAATTGCATAATTAAAGTCTTAATTCTGTAGGTTGCGGCCACGGGCACGACGGGCATCCCGGCAAACGTCATTGGAGCTGCTGCGGAAACACTCAGCAAAATTCGGAATGTCTCCAGGCGAATTCAGCTCTTTATCAATTTTCATTGTAGCCACATATAATATGTTCTTTTATCGGAATGATCTAGAATTTTGATCTCATTATGTATTTATATTATTTAGATAATCGTGAAAGTATGAATAATTTTGTTTATAGAAAAGTACTATATAAATTAAATTGTAAAATGTAAAAATTAAATAGTATTATATAAATAAATAATTACCAAGTTTTTTAAGACGATTTCTTTTCTGTTTAACGTGTATTAAAAGGTTATTTTAAATGAAACGAGGGGTTTGTTACAAATATTTTTATTGATTAATTATAATAAAACTAATTTATACTACATCAATCAACTCTATGTATAGATAAAAATAGAAAAAGAGATTTGATTCATACATATAAAAATATTGGAATAATAAACGTTTTACCGAAATAATAATGCAGATGCGATGGTAAACGTTTTGAGATCGAGTATGGAAGATGACTGGAGGATATTTTTCAACTATATAGAAACGAAGAGGGGTACGGTTGCGACATGCTTATGTTAATATATGGTATAAATTCGATGGGAGATATCGTTTTCGTTAAAGGATAATCAAAAATAGTATATGATTTTAGCGTTTCGTCTCTCGAGGATGAATAAGTTTCGAAGGATGAATAGATTTGTTTTAATTTGCAGTCGTTGCAGTGGGTGACAATATTGTAGATTCTATGCATTTTGAGGAATAAAAGGTATGCGCTCGCGTCGAATATAATATATGGCGTCTGGTTCTCGATGCGTATAATTTTGGAGGATAATTTGCACAAATAACCTATTTTAAAGTCGTCTGAGTTTGTTTTTCGGTTTAAGTCTTCGCAGCCGAGGATAAAAACGCTTAGGGAACATTTGCAAGTAGGACGTCGATTACGTTTTTGCTCGACGACGAAGGATTAAACCGATAAAAGTCGGAGGCGACTCGCGAGCTTCGCATAGAATAATTTTACTCAAAAGCAAAACTTTAAATGGCTATAAAAAATTATTTAGCATTTAACGTTCAATTCGCATACAGAATTATCCCGGAAGCATCGCAAATCGGGAACCGGACGCAGCGTACGAACGAGCGATGGAGATCGGCAAAGAAAATGGGGAAAGGAACATGGAGAGGTTAAGGGAGCGGGGCTTCGCTCGGGCTCGGGCGGGAAGAGGCGGTCGGCGTCGGGGCGGCGGCGGGCGCGGGGAAGGGGGCCGGGGCCCTCAGAGGCCGAGCTCGGGCACGGGCGGGAAGGGGCGGTCGTCGTCGGCGCCGGGCCGGCGGCAGGCGCGGCGCAGGCTGGTCTCCCAGGCGTGCAGCAGGCGCGCGATGGAGGCGTGGGGCGGCAGGCGCGCCAGGCGGGCGCGCAGGGCGGCGGCGGCCGCGGGCGGGAAGGCGGCGCCGGGCGGCGGCGGCAGGGCCTGCGCGCCCGAGGCGGGGTAGTCGCGCGGCACCCGCAGCCGCACGGGCGGCGCGCACGGCAGGCAGCCGTCGTCCAGCGCCGCCACCAGCCGCACCGCGCCCCCCCCGCCCCCCCCGCCCCCCCCGGCCCCGCCCTCCGACCCGGGCGGCTGCGTCTCCAGAGACACCTGCGCAGAGGGGCACCCTTCACTGTCGCGCTGCACCCTCTCCCGGAGGGGGTAACCTCCCCGATATATCTACCGATGTCTACGGAAGCCGCATAGACATTCACCGGAGTCATGGTGACTTATTATTATTATTATTATTTATTCCATACGGGCAGCTTTCCCGATACGTCGATTCACAGAGCTCGCACTGATCGCTTCGAATGATATTTTGCAGAACTATCTTGCAGAACGTTTTTGAGCTTTTGCTCTATTTTGCAGAACGTTTTTAAGAAGACTAATTTCAATTTTTGCATGGTTTTTTGCCGTTATCTCAAAGTTTTGCATTGACGTTAAATTTAAAACGAGCCCAGGTACATCATAATAATTTATGACAATTTTATATGTCTCGATCGGGTTCCCTCCTTGTCATTTCCGTTTGAGAGTAGTCAGTCCGAGTAATTCCGAGCGATCCTCATAATTCCTATTCATCGGGGCCGCTGGCATTTTTGTTGCCCTTCGCTGCACCTTTAACGGGAAGTCTACATCTTTGCATAAGTAGGGGGTTCCAAAGCCAATAGACATAGGTACTGTAACGAAGCGCTCTTATCCCGATTGGTCCAGGATCGCGTCGTTCTGGCATTAATAAAACGGTTTCCCGTTTCGAAACACATTTTCTCCTAATGTAAACAACACGTAAACAAAAGTGACGTTTGACAGGCATAAAGAAGAGAAGATCAGTACCATCGACAATAGATTCTCCGTAGTACATTGGAATTGACGTCGGCCGTCAAATAATTCTTTGTTTCCAAAAATAAATAATAATTTAATATTACAGATTAACTGAGGTCGTTTCGTAATAAAATAATTTATTAAAGTAATGACTTTCATTATGGTCGACGCAGCCGACGGCATCTCCTGCGCACGCGCATCCGTAACGTCGGTCTTTGCCAGTAGTATAAATAATACCGTAAACATTTACAGTTTTTATTAAAAATATATAATCAACGGTAAATAAAAAAAAGTAATTAAATCTAGGTGCATAGTCCCTGGAAAAATACTTGGATTTATAAGTCCACAGGGGAATTAAAATACGACAATAAAATACGACGCCGGATAGGTTTTCAAAATTTGGCGGGGAAATAAGCCGGATTTGAGAGGAAATCGTTCGCTATCTACCCAGTGTTGAAAAATTGTTAATTCAAAAATCTACAGCCGTCTCGGGCACTAGAGATCCCGGAAAGGAGTCCCGTGTAATATTTAAGTGGGATTACGCATATTATTCCGGGGAGTTCTTGCTTGTGTTTTTGGTGCCGATCGGTGAATCCGTGTGGTGGGATAGCGGATGACTAGATTATCGGAACGGCAGGAGATTCGCCGAGGGGCGGGTCGTCCCAGTCCCGGCTTCCTGTTCCTATTCCCGCGGAAATCTGGTTGACTTTAATCCTGTGTTCTCCCACAGGGATCTCGGTTATAATTTTGAATTCGCCGCGGCCGACTTCCATCGCCGAGCCGTCGTGCCATCGTGTTGCCAGCAACTGCCCCGACAATCTCCTCTTCGCCGGCTTTCCATAGCCGAAATCATCGGGAGGGGAGCGATATCGGGACGCGCTTGAACCTAAGGAAGGCCCTTCTTCTTCTTCTTCGTCGTCGCCGAAATCGCCGACTGCTCCCGTCATCGGACGAGCGCGACCTACCCACATCAGCGATACCGACGAATATCCCGAAGACCGTCGGATTCCTGGAGCGGAAACCTCGGGGGAATTGTCACTGGAGGACCTCGTCCTTAACCGTTCCCGTTTAAAATCGCTTACCGCCCTCCTTTACTGTAAACTTGCTAGCCGACCCTGGATAGGTCTCATGCTACTCACTTCATTTTAATATATTATATAATTCTCCAATTGCTAATTATAAATTTTATCTTATTCTTTTTTCTATCTATCATGTCATCATCTCCGTCACCGGTTCTACTGTTAATCTTTTTTACAATGTAACTATTTCGAAATTCTAGGAAATAAATTATACGTTACTACTTTACCGAGAGTTTTTCTAGCTATGGGAAAACTATATACGTTACAGTACCTAAGAATAGGTCTAATGATGCCTCGTAGATCTATATAAAAATCTCTATTGACAGATGTTGAAAAGCCTTTTTTATCAGAGTTGGCTATTTTAGCGATTGCATATATATTTTTCCCATTTGACATCATCACTAATTGTTATTCCAAGATCTTTCTTTTGCTTAAGACCAGTTGCGCACCACAATAAGCCCAGGTGCATTGCGGTACGTTTTTTACGCCGGACGGATGAAACATTGATTATTTGTAGTCCACGCACTACGGTGGAAATTTTGGACTTATTAGTCGTTCGTTATCTATGCAAGTCTCTGCCGTCGATCTGCAAAATAATTTCCGCAGTGCGCGGGGTTCTAAATAACTCCATAGTATGGAAAAACACATCCGGTGATGCATTGCAGCCAATCTACATCAATCAACGGAATTTAAATCCGGACAGATTTTTTTTGTAGTGCACGCGCTTGCATGTGCTTCTATAGATCACAAATTTTCCAAAAATAGAACACATGGAATTTTACCGCAGTGCGTGGTAAGCCTGACTGATTTTGTCAAGATCCTGCTGAAGCTGTCCACTCTTAAGAATAGGATTGGCAAAATAAAATGTGATTGTGCGTTAAAGATCCTTGTCCCGATACAAGGTGAACAAAACTGGATACTCTTCAGGTTAAAGAAATGCAAAACGGAACCAAGGTAGTAGCTTGAGAAGGGGCGGGTGAATACCAGCCGATTAAACAAAATTTTGTTTACCTGAAATCTACTATCCAATCGTGCAATTTCTCCTTGCAAAACATCGGGGATATCTGGTTGAGGCTCTTCAACCTTTGTGATTTTTAACGGAGGAGGCATATTCCTGGAAATAAAAATTATCACATTTATCATTTGAAACACAATAATTTTCGTAAAATAAGCTAAGAATTAAATTGTAGAAAACCTAATTTCGGGTCCGGAAAGCGCTTCCATGCAGGGTCCAAAAGTTCGTTTCAACGTATGATTCGCTAATGGAGATTGCAGACTATTATTCACCACTTCCAAAAGTGGATTGAAAATTTGATGTTCCTGGGAATACGATAAAAATGAAGGAAATAGTGTTATTTAAACAGGAGCAAATCAAGGAAGAGGGTTAAAATTAAATATACCTTAAGGCCGTGCAAGTGTAGAGGATTAGATTCTCCCCGTTTGAAGTCCAGTTTTTCTAAGACGACCTCGCACTTCAGGAGGGTATCGAGCGGCATGCGCTTGGACGGATGGGACAAGATGTCTAAGAGATTTTTCATTTTAGTGAGTTTCTCCACATCTGGAATATCAAACGGAGCAATTAGATTGTAAAACTTTATGAAGAATTCTTGCACGAGTAAACAGTTAGCTCTGATTACAAATCGTTTGGCAGAAATTAGATCCAAAGATAATCCTATATCTTTTTATTCTGGGTTTTGCGAGGTAAATTTGTTCTTATAACCTAATTATTACAGTAATACTTCGACAATATATTTGAATATGAAATGGATTTTAAATGTGTCATAAATAGCAGATTTCTGAAATGTCCGAGAAAAAAAAAAAAGATTTTTTCAGATATTTTTGATAATTGTTGTGTCCCT
Source organism: Micropterix aruncella (assembly GCA_944548615.1). Lineage (NCBI taxonomy): Eukaryota > Metazoa > Arthropoda > Insecta > Lepidoptera > Micropterigidae > Micropterix > Micropterix aruncella. The sequence goes on along the minus strand of OX155951.1, from coordinate 24,809,672 downwards.
GGGGAAAAATGGATCTGGATCAGAGGTCCAGAAAAATGGATATTTTTGCTGTATTTATATGTTTTTATTTTGTAACAATTTGTAATGTTAATAACTCTAAGAAACCGTCCGTAGCCACGTTGACACCATTTCTCCTCGTTGTTACCGAAGTTAAGCAGCGGTCACTACTTAGATAAGTGACGGCCTGACTATTTGACTGCGCGATGCTATAAATGCCCACCTAGAAGATGGTGCCAATAGGCAACAAGGCGGGTTCCACGAAAGCACATGCCTCGTGGGTAAAAAAAACCTTTCCTTATGCTCTAGTATCTTTATTTGTTAAACTATTTAGGTGAATCTTTTCTAAAGGCTCTCGATGCTTTTTTAATGTGCTTTTTTAAGATGCTTTCTAAATATTCTCAAAATATGGATTCCCAAAATAGTATTCTAAACTAATATATTTGTAAATGATTTCCTAGAATATACATATAAATATAACGCATATAAATAAAATATTAATATTAGAGAGAGTGTCTGTATTATTAATATAACAGAAGTCACTAGAGTAATTGTAGACTGTTGACAAAGGACACAATTGCCTTGGCCTTTCTAAGACCTTAGAAAAGCTTTTGATATGGTGGGCCACAAGACCTTCATAAGAAAAGTTTCTATTATTGGCGTTACTTTGACTGCATTACAGAGGTTTGAAAATTGTCTTACAAGTCGAACCCAAATCACCAAACTCAATTATGTGAAAAGTGACCCAGTACCCCTCGCCTATGGTGTGCCTCAGTGTTGGGGCCAATCCTTTTTACCATTTATGTAAATGAGCTATGCAATATGTAACAAAAGGATCTTTTCTATATATTACCAAATGTTACAATAAGAGACTTACATTATCTATTGGCCCCACAAGTTGGGACGGCATTTGTCAGAAAGACTTTTTCTAACTCTATCTCTATCAACCAATCTCTATCAATCAGCCTCACACATTGGGATCCATTTGTATGGTTCGAATCTTACCCTCAGTGATAATGATATAGATAATAATGTAGATTTTAATGTGGAAGAGGGTCTTCAATAATATACCTTGCCCTGTCACTTCCTTAGTCGTATTACTTCCTCAATAAAACAAATCTTCTCCAATTAATAATCCAGGTATATTGATCCTCTAATGCATGGTATTTTACACAATTTTAATTTACAATTTATTCAGATTTAAATATACTGTTGGTGTGAATTATATTTCTAATATTGAGCGCCTAATTCACCGTAAAATATTTACAATTCGTTTTGAACTTACTTTCGATCGATTAGTTGTCAATGACAATCAATGGCTGCGTTCAGTCATTTGTTTAAAATGCATGAGTTTAAATATCTCTGCCGTGGAATTCGATAAGTAGATTCTATTCGCCTGTTTATTTAAATATGTTCAATATTAATATTTATTGAAATATGAATCGTACAGTTTAAATACAACACTATTACTTACTAATATTTATAATAAATTTAAAAAAAATAACCCAACATATTTGTCAAACTAATCGATGACGTTCCAGTGATATCAATGAATTTAAATGACCGCAGTCTCTAATGCCCGATACAAACTATGATCTGATACCATCCGGTTCACCAGACGTCCATATGATCTTCGTTCTATAAATTCTATGACATTATTTCCCCCGTTCTATCTGTGAAACCCCATCGATCAGTCGTAATTCTTAGTACAATCTATCAACTAATTTCCTTATCTCTAATTTTAATCTAACATTCAGTATAATTCGAATGTGTCCTTAACTAAGTTTCCAATCCATGAGCACATTCTATAAATGGCTTGTGTCAATTTAATGGAGTTAGCAAGTGCTAACTCTCTTCCAAATTAAATGAGAGTCTGACTATATGTCTATCTCGTTGAATTATCAACGACTATCGAGGTCAAGCGATGTTACATGCTATCATTTTTAATTAAGGTGCAAAAATTGTAGAAATCACCCCTCTACATAACAACTATTTGACATTTCCAACAATTACAAAACAAAACACTAAAAAAAACTCTCGACTATATTTAACCCCAAAAAACTAACAATAATAATACTAAAGTGCCAGTTTCAGCAAATATTATTAAATAACGCCAGTTTCAGCAAAAATAAACTCACATACAATAGTGCATCTCTCGTCATCGCTGAAATCTCAGCTACAACTTGGCCGTATTTACAGTTGCACTTTACACAATACGAACTTATAATAAAATCGTCAAGATCTTCCTCTAAGTTGATGTTTCTCTAGAAATTTGCCACAACGATACCGCAACCAATGTTTTTTTCAAAAACCCGCGGCCCGTCGTATGGATAGAACTGCTAGTCTATGGACCTCACTGCATTAGCGTCGAAATGTTTTTTATTATGCTGCTATGTATATATCACCGGACACCCGCTCAAATGTTATGAAGTCGAAACCGGAACCCTCCAATTGAATCATCGCCTGCCCGTTCCATCAAAATAAATTTTGTATTTTTACAATATGGCAAAACCACGGACGTCCAAATTTGTTTCAAAAAGTTTGTTTTATGTGCCTATATGCACAGCTCTCGCGATTCCACGTCGTTTTATCACTGGTTTTGATATTATATCCACTATTTTATAGCGCTTCTCGAAAAATCACCTCAGTGATGAGTGCGACGAGTCGTTCCTGGATGCGTGAACACTGATTATATGCTTTGAAACGTCCCCTGGGCATTGAAATGCTTTAATAGCACCCCAATGCCCGCGTTCGCAACGAGTTTATTACATCCGCACTCAGATTTTCACTTTTGAGCCAAAAAAACTTTCGCAGATACGATGCGTTCAATGAAGAAAATTCAACAGGTACCGGAAACGTCCCTTCCATCCCTTATATAACATGTCTATCGATGATGACTTTTGCCACTAATTTAACACGAAACTATTGACTAATCAGTCACGAAACGATCCGATGTATCTATTTTTTGTTAAATAACGCGTTGTCACGTTGCTTACATGTGAATTACTTAATGATAATTCACGTTTTGAATTGTACACATGTTTTTAAGTATTTAATTTACGTATTAAAAGAAAATTGATATTTTGTATTTGGCGGGATGCGCTATACTTTGACTCGATTTTGCCGCGTTTTTGCGCGTCGTTTCCGCTTTCGAAGCGTTATCTATTTTCGAGAAAGTTCTCGAATATTCTAGAAGCTTTTTTATCGTTTCCATTTCCGCCAACATTACGAAATAGTATAACTATTTTATTTCAATTATGTTTGTTGATATTATCTTTATTTGGTAATTCCTCTATTTTAATTAAGCATTTCTAAATTTCTTCATTTTAACAATTAAATATATATTAAATGGCCATTATTTGGTGATAAATTCTTTTTGTTTCTTCTTTTGGACATTGATTCGCTGTCATTCATCGATAATCGACTATGTTTTTTCTATTTCTTTAAATAATTAATTAAATGTTTTTTAAATGATGTTATCAATATTTTTATTAAATTCTCCCATAATTCCTACTATTTAACGAACCACTCTGATATTTTTTTCGGATGACCCATTTGTCGACCTCATATGACCATAACCATGCTTCTATTGTCTATTAGTCAATTTCCTCTTTTTAAGTCAATTTGTGTTAAAAATCACAAAAATACGCTAATTGCTCGCCAAATACTTCGGATTGCCTATATTTAAGCCCCGAATAGTGTTTATAACTCCCTAATCCACTCAAAAACCCTTTATTTATACGACGATAGTACGGCACTCTATAGTTTAGCCATGTCATTTTTCTTTCTGTCAAGTTTAGTACCTAGATGAACCACTAGATGTCGCTATAATCTTTTAGATACAATTTAATTCCAAAAGTTTCGATTCATCTAATTCTATGTATTGCTCATCTGCCGAATACTCATGTGATGATCGTTAAATCATCACAAATATTAGGACTAATGGCAGAGTGATTACTTTAGCTGATGACACTTATACGGAGCCAATAGATGGGCAGAAAATGGACTGCAAAATGTAAATGAATGGCTGGGCGACGCCTTGCTGACACTTAATGCTCAAAAAACAATGTGTGTGGTTTTTAGTGCAAATTATGCTAGTCGGCTGAATCCTAACTACAAATACAACAGCATAATAAAAAAAACGTTTGATGGTACACAATTTTAAGTATTAAATACCTGGGAGTGTCATTACATTTTAAGCATATAATTTAGCGCAAAGGAGAGATCACAGGAATTGGCATTCTCTAAAATCTCTTGAAGATATTTGATTGAGTTGACCATGAAACAATTTTGATCAAACTTACACATTATAAAGAGGTAAAACTCTAGAACTAATGGTTTTATATTTAAAAGATAGTCTCAAAAAGTAGACATTCATAGGACACAATCATCAGGATCTTTTGTTAAAATTGGTGTTCCACAAGGATCAATATTAAGCCCATTTTCATTTCTTGGATAAATTAATGATCTGCCTTACATGGTAAAAAAAATATGAGACATATTTCGATTTGCGGACGACAAATCTCTAATGTTTAAAATTGCTTGTCAAAAAGAAAATTTACACGAAGTAAATACAGCTCTGTCATTTGTATTAAATTGGTTCACCGCAAAAGATTTTGTACTAATCAAAAAAAAAAACAAAATTAATAAAATTCACACACACTCCTAAGTGATAAATAGTTGTATGAAAATTTGACATTAGGAAAAGATAGACGGGAACTTGTAGATAAAACATTTTTTTGGGGATAACCATAGCCTATGGGGATAACCATAGCAACCATAGCATCATGTATTAAAGTTAGCTGGCAGACTTAGTTCTGCAGCCGTTTGCTGGTAGAACAATCAGGCAGACGACTGCAGTGGAATCGGTGCAACTGATCTACTTCAGGTAATTCTATAGTGTTCCGTTTTATGGTATACTGCTAGGGGAAGGGCTGCTGGTATGGAATATATCTTTGTGCTACAAAAGAGGACTATTCGGTCAATATACGAACTAGGTTCTAAGGACATACTGCGATATTTTTTTAAAGAAATTAATATCCTCACAGTTGCTTCTCAATTTATTTTTGCAAATATAATGAATGTTCGCAAAAATCTAAAACAGTTAACCCCTCGCGGCCCGCGGTTTGAATTTTAATGTGTGCCTTACGGCCTGTAAGAAATTCGCGAGTCTTAAAAAAAAGATGGCGTTTCAGAAAAAAAAACGATTACTCCGAAACTGTCACACCGATCGTCTAAAAAAGACCTGTTTTATGTTCCTATTGAAATTTGCTATTAGATATTTGTAACGTCGTTATGTAAAGCAATAAAGATTATTCATAATTATTAGTCAAAGTTGTACTAACATAATTAGCGGTCGGCCTCGCCTGGCCATTTCGGGCCGTCTGGGGTTCGACGGTAAATATCAATTCTGGACGTTTCGGGCCGTCTGGTACGCGAGGGGTTAACAAAAGTAAACGATCGCCACAATGCCACAATGCACTTGAAAATTTTAGCACGTTAAATTTGTCTATGGTCCATTTGAATTTACATGGGCCACAGACAAATTTAGCATTCCAAATTTTTCAAGAATAGGCCCTCAGGTTTTGACTAAAAAAAGATCCTTTATATTCACTGAGGCAGCATATTCACTTTTATAACAATTTATCTTGAAGAAACTTTAAACTTGCCGGGGAAACCATTTAAGTCTCGTATTTTAAAAAAAACTGTGTAAAAAAGCCTATTATAAAATAGCTGACTTCGTAACTGATAAAGATGCATATTGTTAATCAATCTACATATTTTTGCTCAACGTTTCTCTTCAAGACTATAAATACTATAAGTACTTAGATCCATAGACTACGTTTATTACACGACTGCTAACAAAAAAGGAGTATAATGTGTTCAGGGTTCATCTATGTATGTTTTCCGTTTCTTTATTTTATTTATTTATTGGTCCACAAAAAAATTACACCGTTAGCACTTAACATAGATTGTGTTGCTCCTAACTAGGCAGAGCCTGTTCTAAGGAGAACACCAATACAAATGATTATAAACTACATAACTTCCAAAATAAAAATAAAAAATTTCAATCAAATCAAGTTAAAATGAAATTCTCACTACACCAAAATAATATTACAACTATAAACAAGTAATACTAAATAATAATGTATAATAATAATAATAATATATAATAGCAATAATAAATAATCATTTATAATAATAACTAATAATATATAACAATTAGTAAAAATATGTTTGAATGTTTTCTCCGTCTCTCTCCTACCAAGGTTTATTAACCATAATGTAAGGCGATATTTTTGTTGGTTGCTGCTAATTTCCAATATGTTCTCCTTACTCTATTAACCATTCTTGGAGCAAGAAAGCTGTAATGACGTTGTCCAAAAGACGTTGAGACGTTTCGGCACTTCAAAGTTTCCCTTACAACGACCTGATCTCTCCTTGTTTTCCGGAGAAACACGATATTCGTCTTCATTGTTGCTATCTTCTTATTCCACTATAACTTCTAAACTCTTGAACCGATTTAGAAATATGTAGTATTGTTAAAAACTTTGTGTCATGATGAGTGTCATAGAGTACCTTAACTGTCAAAATATCAAGTAAATAATTATCTAAAGTCCAAATCATCAAATGTCAATAAATAGACATAATCGTGTTAACCCCTCGCGTACCAGACGGCCCGAAACGTCCAGAATTGATATTTACCGTCGAACCCCAGACGGCCCGAAATGGCCAGGCGAGGCCGACCGCTAATTATGTTAGTACAACTTTGACTAATAATTATGAATAATCTTTATTGCTTTACATAACGACGTTACAAATATCTAATAGCAAATTTCAATAGGAACATAAAACAGGTCTTTTTTAGACGATCGGTGTGACAGTTTCGGAGTAATCGTTTTTTTTCTGAAACGCGATCTTTTTTTTGAGACTCGCGAATTTCTTACGGGCCGTAAGGCACACATTAAAATTCAAACCGCGGGCCGCGAGGGGTTAAGTATCAAATGAAAGGTCTCAGTATATACCGAAAAAATATATGTATCTATATGAATAAATACATAAGCCACAAATATTTCATTAAAAAAGCATAAAAAACAATTATAAGTACAGTAGTTGACATTTTGTAACGGCAGTTGAGTTTTTTATTCCTTTAAATATATTGTTTTCTTTGACTATTTCAATTTAAAGCGATTTTCCTACGTTGAAATATAGGATATAGGATATAGGACGAAATATTCGATTCAATCCATAAAGGATTTACCGTTGGCTAACTTGTTTTTCGGCCTATCTCTTTTCTTCCCGTTTCATGTTTTCAATTCAATTTGTGGACAAGATCCGAAGGACGGAAGACTTTACATATGAGCGTATAAAGAAAATAAAAGCAGAGTATAAAAGTGAGGCGAATGTGCGAAGGCTGCGGCGAATGGGGCTGTGGAATACTCACTCTCTCCGTCGCTGACCATGCGCGCGATCATGCGGCGCAGCGGCTCGATGTACTTGGAGAGCTGGCGCACCTTGTCGCGGTAGGCGTGCTCCTCGGACTGCGGGCAGGGCGAGGGCGCCGCGCCGGCGCCCAGCGGCGTGTTGAGCGCCGAGCCCGGGGAGCCGGCGGCGCCGCCCTGGCGCCCCGGCGCGCCGCCGCCCCCCGCGCCCGACAGCGGCGCCCCCGGCGCGCCCAGCGGCGACGCGGCCAGCGCCGGCGACCCCCCGCCCCCCAGGCCCCCCGCGCCGCCGCCCCCCGCCGACATGGGCGATGCCATGGGGCCGCTCGAACCTCCTGCAACATTAGTCGAACGCTATTCGCCTCGTCGCCCTCCACTTATGAACTATGACGGGGAAACGTCATAGCCGGTAAAAGAAGCACCGCACGGCGCACATTGGGTAACTATCGGGACCTCGCCCGGATGTTCCGGCGAGGCGAGGATAATTATTGCATACTAGGCGTTCATATACCGGCGCGTAATGTTTGCCGGACGGCATCTAATGGAAACTGCAACTAATGCCGTCATTCACTCTCGCCGTACCTGCGGTAGCTTCCTTTTATGCGTACCCCGAGTGAAACTGGCTAAAGTAGAATAAAGGTATTTATACCTTATCATTAAATTCTATAATCCCCTTCCTACTGCTATTAAAACATTTAAGAGACACTGATAAGCACCCTTTTAATGATCTGAGGGAATTCAAGAGTCATGACTTTTTAAATATACATGTTTAAGTGATAGTTTTATATAAGTATTTGTTTGCTCATTATCTGATAGTGTTATATAAGTATTCGTGTTTATTGTCTGACTGCATTATATAAAGCGACAGTAAAAGAAATACAACCTCTATAAGAGTTACCTACCTATCCATTACATTAATGTATTAATGTTTTTTTTCTTAGTAAGTATCTTTAATTATATTATTCAGTTGTGATAATGAATTAATTACATTTTCTATTTGTCTTTGAAACAGGCAAAATACTCAAACTAGTATCCTACAAAAAGCTACCAAGAACTACCTATTACTTAGATTAGCTTGTATATTACTACTTAAACAATATTATGAGCAGTAAAATCCAAGCGTTAGGGTTAGGGCTAACCTGTAGGTTGGTACGTAGGATCTCCAGTTGATACAATATTAAGACTTAGTACTTCAATTGCACTTAGTAGTTGCCGTCCTTTAGAGGTTTATTAACCATGATCTCTTGAATATGTGCGTGGCATTATAATCACCGCCAGCAATGAATCGTCTGTGACCTAGCGATTCAAAGAATTCCTTGTAGGTGTCACTTTTGATTTAGTGTATGGGTGGGCTATATAAAGCCGATATGTTTAGATTACCCTTGCAGTCCTCAACTGAAAATATCAGTCGTTTGTATCTCTTGAGTCGTTTGTATCTCTAGTAGGGTAGTACTTCATAATGTCTGATATATTCTTTAATTAATATTGCTGATTTCTCATATGCAGACCATGTGGGCACATGGTGTGATATAATTTATATCCAGGCATTTTGAAGTGACTTTTGCAGTAGTGTTTCTGAGATTAGGAGTAGGTGTATCGACATGATGAATTTCTAAGAACAACTTCACCTCTAAGGCGAGTTGTCAGGCTAATGGCATTCCAAATGACTCATTTGAGGCTGTGCATTGCAGGTTTATCTTGAGGCTCACAAGGAGGTGCGTCATTGTTGTCATTTGTTGCATTATTTGTTGGGGCATGTCTATCAATAGATTATTTAGATTCTTAGGATCATTTTCTGGTTGGAGATGTGGTTTGCCATTTATCATTAGAGCTCGTTTTCTATCATTATTTCTTGTGGATTGAGCATAAGTAAGTTTACTCTGGAAAGTGTTGGGTTCACTGCGAGTTGTTTTATTTGTATGGTTTGTGGCTTCAGTCCGTTGAAGTTATTGTCTTTTCCTTATAGGAGAATATTTCGATTTAACTTCATCAGATCTACCTATTCTTTCACAGTTGATTGATAAACAATTTCCAGCGCATTTTAAACGTTTGGGTTTGTGACAACAATAGGTTTTAGTACAACCATATTGCTGTCAGTTTGCACATTAAGGTATGTCGCGCTTAAACCGTGACGGTTTGATGATGATGCGGTAGTTAAGCAAAAAATGTATGTAATAGATAGTTTTATTATAACTGTTTGGTTTTCTCTACTATAAAGATAGGCAGAGGTTTTTTTATCGATCTTTGCTTGATATTCCATATGTTGGTAAAAGTCGGAGTTCGCTAATTATCTCCTCAGAATCTACTTTAAAACTCATTTCTTGCTTCGGCTTATATAGAATAGAATTCTAAGTATTGAATTTTAATTCTAAGTATAAATTGTGAAGAATAGCTAAGTATAGAATTCAGTGTCCTTTACTTCTAGTTCCTTTACAACAGTAGAGTAAACTTCTGAGTTTTTGGTTGGAATCTAACCTGTTCATTATAGAACACTTAACTGTCGAAATTTCTATTTGAACGGTAATTAACCAGGTGGATCGGTGGTTATATGTTGCTGACTTTGTCTACAAAAATAGGCAGAGGATTAGCTGATTTTTCCTTAGTTTCATCACAATCAGAACAATGATGTCATTATTATCAAGTTCAATTTCTAGTATAGAGAACCTATAGAGATTGTATGGGCTGCCCTAGCCAGTAGGCATTAAGTTTCGTCTGTTTAGGATTTTTTATTGTTTTACAGCTTTTCAATTGTCTTTTACTATCTAAAGCTACTGTACATTATCATTTGTTCTCCCCGTTTGTCCCACGAGTTGGGTTGATAAAAATAGTCACTCACAAAGTGACGACTATTACAGTGGCGTGCCCGGGGTTGGTGAATGGGGCAAGCCCGACATACCTTTTTGTGTTTTTTTATAGTAACAAAAAGTAGTACCTCTTTCCTCTTCAATCTTCAATTTGAAATTTACTGCTTGTGTCGTAGATTCAATAAAGCACACTGAAGGCATACTACTGCTAGACAGAATTTAACATACACTTATCAGCAGTCGAATACCTCCGGTGGCTTTAAGAAAAACCGTTTTATTTGCTTGAGCGAGTGACATCGAGTTAAGAAGTTGACCCTTGCTTGTATGAGCTGTAAGACTTTTTTATAAAAAAAGGGAACAAAAAGTAATTAGGTGCTAGGTACATAGCTTTAACTAGCTTATTTATATTCTAAATCGAAGCGTCTTATCTTTTTTCAAAAATGAGTTTATTACGTCTGAGTAAAATGATGGCGAACGCTTTAATTCTATCAACAACTGTTTTTCAATAGCAATCATTGATAACTCAGATAGATGTTCCTGACCCTGTGTATTTCTTAGGTAAGTATGAATACGCTTAAGAGATGAGAATGCACGTTCCGCGGAAGCACTTGTAGCAGGAATAGTTACGACAAGATACGCTAACTTCAACAATTGGGGAAAGGCGTCTTCGAGGCTATTCTGACTAATGAAAACAATTAGTTCAAAAACATTGCAATCTTTCAATTCAGGAGAGGAGTACAAACAAATCAATTGGTTCTTTAAAACTTGTTTGTCAAAATGGTTTGCATAAATGTCAAATAATGAATCTAATGCCTCTGTAGGAAAATATAAACGGTATTTCTCGTATAGTTTGTTGTTGAAGAGTTGGAAAAATTTCAATTTGAAAATTTCCGAATATCGATCCTCAATCTCGCAGAATATGTTGTCAATTACCTGGACAAAAAGTCGCTTATATTCAGTATAAGCACAGCGTACGTTACGTCTCAAACGAGGAGCTGAGTTATTTTGCAGAATGTTTTCATAAAGGAGATCAAATTCTGATTGAAATTCAATACATAACCAAGTCTGAAATTCCTTTATTTTATTGCTACAATAACCTACATAGACTTGTGATTTTTGAAGGATATTGTACAAGCTATCAGTTTTTTCAAAAATTCGGTGGAAAACAAGGAGAAAAAAATTTAAATGGAATGATCGCAACGAGTTTTCAAAATTCTCCGCTGCTAAAACCGTATCCCCGTCCCAGTCCTGAGGGTTGTCACATATGTCAGAAAACAATGTAATAAGATTATTTTTTTGCACAAAAACTGTGTTTACAGTTCGCGAGATATACGCCCAACGCGTAGCGGGGGCAAGAGGTAATTTTTTGCTACAATGAGTATCGTAAAAGGCAGATCGTTTTGTACTGTGGCTAAAAAAATTACACAAAGACTGTAGTGTTGAAAAAAACGAACTGATTTCTCCAATTCTGTTGCATGATTTAGACAACACCAGGGCTAAAATGTGTGCATTGCACCAAATGTAAATTGCTTGTGGACAAACATCTTTTATTTTTGATTGCATTCCGTTTCTAACACCCGACATAACACTAGCGCCATCATAGCTCTGTGCTACTAATTTTGCGGTACACTCCTGTTTATTTAGCAATTCTAAAATAATATTACACAGTGTGTCTGCTATACGACTTTCAGATACATTAACGAACCCCAAAAAACGGTCATGAATGTCGTTTCCAAAATAATATCGAAGAATCAGGCATAATTGTTCTTTGTGACTGATATCGGGAGTTTCGTCAATAATAATTGAAACAAATTTTGTTGTTTTGATTTCAAATTCAATGCGAGTTTTCATAACAACCGCTACGGAATGAATAATATCATTTTGAATTTTATTAGACAAATAACTCGGTCCTCGCTTATCAGACTGTTGTAGCTGCATGTGTTTTTCTAAGACGATATCGTATTTCGAAAGAAGTGATACGAGTTCTAAAACATTTCCCTTATTCAACGAAGTTTTGGACTCATCGTGACCTCTGAATGGAAGTTCTTGTTGAGCTAAATGACGAACAATATCCACTAATCTCTGAAAAACACTACGATTTTGATCAACGCGAATATTGTGCTTCAAAATTTCATCATTTAACTGCCGAGATAAAGATGTCTCAATTCGTTGTTTACCAAAATTAGTAAACGAAATAACCGCATTCATGTGTTTTTGCGAATTCATGTGTCTTTTTATCGCGCCGGCTAAATTATTTAGATCATCATAACCGGACGAATTCCAAACATTTAAGTCGTTTGAAAAAAAAATACAACAGTAACAATACAATTTATTGACATGGGAGCATCCAACTACCCAGTGAGTTTTGTACACTGATCTATTAAATTGTCTTTTATGCGATTTACTTGTCTGAGAAATACACAAATCGGGTGTAGGTTTAGGTCCAGAAATTAGTAACTTCTTTTGCTCAAAACTCAAAGATTTTACTTTGTCTTCGCCGATTAAAAGTCGTACACATAACTCACCACAAGGGACAATTTCCTCCATTGTTTATCAGGCACTAAAAACCACAAATGAATTGAAATTACACAATAAAAAATACCGTGATGTCAGTCGCACAAACCTACACTAACTACAGTCAAGTGAAGTTCGCGCTCATCGTCTCACGTTGCGACATTTGACACGTTCGCTGTCACCTTCATGGGCAAGCACGGCTTTGGTTTCCATAGTAAAATCCTCTATATACTTATAATTGTTTTGCGTAATTTGCCACTGGTTAGAGCGAGAGGTACACTGATTTTGAAAGCCACATTGAAAGCCCACATGTGCGAGCGAGCGAGAGGACACGTCGGTACACAGCTGCAATCGCACGCTGCTTTATCGACGCCGCGGCCATAACGAATTTCGTCGCGTGGAGCGAGCTCCGTCCGCTAGATAGCACTCGTTAGATAGCAAATTAATTTATTTAATTGTTTTTTTTTACGAATTGTGTTATTAATTTATTTAATTGTTAATTACGAAGAATAGGCAAGCCCGGCTTTTCGGCTTATATGAAGAGACAGCCACTGGCCTATTAGTGTGAGAGGGCACTGTTGAATGATGCTAGCCGGGTCCATTGAGGTTGGCGTTCTTAACTGGTTAGCCCACTAGCCACTCGTCCCTTAGCAGGTTTCCCACCGTAGGACCAGGGAAGTTTATGGAGAGGTTGTCTTCCTCGCAGCCCAGGTGGTTGAGCCAAGGCCTCGTTCCTGCGAGACACGACGGCAGGGTTAAGGTGTGAGCGGTTTTTCTGTTGGGATTTTCATCGCGTAGCTGGGTGTTTCCTGTTATGTGGCGCCCGAGGATCCCCTTTCTTTCTCTCCCTGTCTGCTATCCCCGGAGTCACATCGCCCGTGACTCGCGGCGGGGACACCGGGTAGTCGGACTCGACGGTAGTGTCGCTGGCCGAGTGCAACTCGGCTTTACGAGGCATTTTATAGAGACCTACTCTCTAGCAGAGTATGCCCCGCCGCAATCCTACTAACCCTTTTAACCCCAAGAATCAAACTAAGCAAAAAAAGTGTTTTTTTTTTGGTTCTGGAAAATTAAAAAAAAAACATTTTTATTCATAGGATTCATATTCTAAGAAAAAAAGAAAGTTAAAATTCGTCTGCAACTTTTTTCATTCGGGCCTTCGTTACTGAAATAGTAAAAAAGTCTCAGCATAAAAAGAAAATAAAAAAAGACACTTTTTTGTTCTTTTTTATGTATGAATCCCTTTTGAAAAATAATCAACCAGGGATGGTCAATGAGGGATGGCACACCGGATACGCTAAGAGTAAAAAGACTGATCGCGCCGAGTTAGTTTTTTCCGAGCTCGTTTGCGTTGCGGTCAGTGCGGCAGCGGGCGCGACGAGCGCAGGGTAAAGGAAAGAGAGCGGGGAGACTCACCGCCCGCTCCGGCGGGGCTGGGCCCGGGCTGCGGCGGCTGCGAGGCGGGCGAGGGCGCGGAGGGCGAGGGGCTCTGGCGCAGGAACTGCGAGGGCGGCGGCCCGCGGCCGGCTCCCGCGCCGCCGCCCGCCCCCGCGAAGGGCTCCGCCTTGCGCTGCTGCTGCTGCTGTTGCTGCTGCTGCAGATGCTGCATCATGCTCATCTGCGTCGCCGGCCCGCCCATCTGGTTTTGCACCATGCTGCCTGAATTCAAAAGCAGCCCATACAACTGGAGCGCTCGCAGAGGAGATCGCTCCGCGGTTTCGTAAAAGTTAAGGCGGATACTGCAGAACCTCAATTTCTCGCCGTTATTTCCAAAGACGCCGACGGTTCGAATCGTTCGAATCTCCCGGGCCGATTGCAAAGTTCCCAGGAAAACTATTTATAAACTGACGACGGTCCGGAGCCGTTTCTTGCTACGATTCTTTTTAAATTCGACCCTTCGCCTTCGCTTTGACCGATCGCTCCTTTATTTTTATCTTCGACGGATAATCGAAGCACTGCCGTACTGCAATGCCTTTTTGTTAAGTACGAAAGGGCGCTCGTCGATTATTGATGTTTTTTCATAATCACATGTTGAAAATACACGCAATGCTAACCGACGAAAGTAAATATTAAGTCGAGCTTTACGCTCGTTAAACGTGCAAACGTCGCTATGTTCTCTACGATAGCTGCTTTATTTTCGACGTCGGCGGATAATCGAAGCTCTGCCGAACTGCAATACCTTTTCGTTTAAAGTATGGATAGGCGTCAGTCGATTATTGTTTTTTCATAATCGCACATTCCAAATTCATGCAATACTATAAAAAATTCAAGTTGTAGGTATATTAAACGAATCGATAAATTTATCATCGTAAACCGAATACTAAGTCTTGCTCTTTGTTCCGTAAACGCGCAAACGTCGCTATGTTCTCTAAGATAGCTTTTAAAATATAAAATTAGATAATAATAATTGCATTTACTTTCATGCAGCCGAATTTGGCTTAAGGTTCTTTTAAGCTTCGCATGCAAGATACCGTCGATATCCCTTAATTTATTTTATGGACCTATTAATAATACGTAATTATGTTCATACCCATTTGCATGGCCATTTGATTAGGACCCCCGACGGTCATCTGAGCCATGGAAGGATTCATCTGATTGGGCACCATCTGACCGGCGACGGTGTTGATACCGACCATCTGATTCTGCATCGCGTTCGCCGCCGACATGTTGGGTCCCATCGAGTTTTGCATCCCTCCCATCTGGGGCCCGCCCATCTGGTTGCCGGCGTGCCCTTGCATCTGCCCCATCGAGCCCATCATCCCGCCGGGGCCCATCTGTCCCTGGTTCGGCACCATCCCCATTCCCGATATGAGTTTATTCTGCAGCTGCATATTGGCCATCTGCGGTCGCTGGTTCAGCGTCTGCAGCAGGTTGGTGGCGGTGATGGGGGCGTTCTGCTGCGAAACCATCGGGCCCTGGCCGCCCATCTGGCCGGGCATCTGGCCGCCCATCTGGCCGCCCATTTGGCCGCCCATTTGACCGCCCATCTGGCCGCCCATCTGGCCGCCCATCTGGTTGCCCATCTGGCCGGGCATCCCGGCCATCTGACCGACGGCGTTCATGCCCTGCGGGCCTTGCATCTGAGGGCCGCCGGGGCCGCTCATCATTTGATTATTTCGCGAGCCTTGACTGGCGAGATTCTGAAGGGCGTTTATGGGGTCCGGTGCCATTCCTTGGTTGCCGCCCGGTCCCGGTTGATTGTTCTGCCCGACTTGGTTTTGGGCTTGCGAAACGATGGGTTGATTGGGATTGGGGCCGCCGGGCAACATCCCTTGCCCGGGCTGAATCTGTCCTTGAACATTGGAACCCGCCGCCATTCCTGCTTTTTTTGTGTCTGAAATTGTTCATTATCCAAATGTTTAAAAGATAACGTAACTTTATATGTTATCGTGCGAGATGTTGCGAATGTGCATGAAATTGTGAAATGTGTGCGAGTGTGTAAATGAAGCCATGGCCTAAGATGAAGACAAAATGATTTCATGGAACCACCACCATCAACCAAAAATGAAAAAATAATAGAAGGATACTTACTTATTTCTCGAACATGTAAAATAAGCCGCGCCACCATACTTAAGTATTCCTCTTTCGATTTGGCTTTTTGAAACACATGGTTTTCCATTTCACTACTGTTACGAGAAGTTGGCATACCGGATCGTTGGATTGCTTCCTCACTGTGGCAGAAAATGTTAACAGAATAATAATAATAATATGTGAAAAGACTGATTATTATAAAGATTGAAACATACATTTTCATTACAACATTTTGGCGAAAGGTCGACGTTCTCCAAGACCCCTCATCTGCTCCCATGTTGAATGACTTTAATTCATTCATTGCGGTGTATTTTGGTGATTTTGCACATAAGCAACTTTATCATAAACACTAAATACACGCCTACCGCATTACAAACAAACCGAGACAGACAGCGCTGATAATGAGTTGACAGCGATGAGCACGGCGCAGTACACTGTCACTGATAAAGGGGCAAACATATTATCGGACGCGTCCGTCAGTCGCGGCCTATGGTCGCGACTTAAAGGTTATCTGTGTAATAAATTTCTATTGAGCAGTGCACATTATCGGACGTCAGTCGCGGACGTGAGCTTGAGGCTTTGGACGTCCAATAGAGATCTGCAAGCCGCGTTCCGAACGACTGTGCATACTGTTTAGTTGCGCCGCAAGCCGTGGCTAACGGACGCGTCCGATAATATGATTGCCCCTTTAGTAAGCATTTATTGGGTCCCATCAAACTTGCAGAAGGCAAATTTGCAGACGGCAATCTTGCAGACGGCATTCTTGCAGGCGGCAGTTTTGCAGAAGGCAATCTTGCAGAAGGCAGTTTTGCAAATGTCAAAATGACCTAACCTAACCTAACAGAAAAAGTTAAAACATTTTTTTTAATGTTTAGTTTGATGTATAAAAGTCATCCACTACAAGGATGCCGGTAATTAATGTCACTTCGATTTTAGGGAAAGAAAAACCTAACCTAACCTAACCTAACAGAAAAACTTAAAAACTGTACTGAAGGTTGCCGCCTGCAAGGTTGCCGCCTGCAAGGTTGCCTCCTGCAAATCTGCCCTCAACAAATTTGGAACTGTCAAAAGTGACATTTGTGCAAAATTGCCGCATGCAAAACTGGCGCCCCCCCATTTATTGACACGTCTTGACAGATGACGAGAACCAATTTACTATCTTTTGACCATATTTTTTACAGCTGGCTACACGTGATTTTGTTAAAATCCGGGGGCAAGTCGAGTATACCCATGGAATAGAGAACGGGAGGATATCAGAAGCGCTTGAGGCACTAAACATATACCATCACAACTCAGGACTAGCTATCTCCCCCTCCAAGAGTAGCGCCGTTATCTTCACTCGGAGAAATATTCCCCCAGTAGTGAATATAACATTCAATAATTCCCTAATTCCCATCAAGGCGCAAGCCAAATTCCTTGGGGTTATCCTAGACACCAAACTACTATGGAGGGGATACATCGAGCAGGTCGTTTCCAGCGGGGAAAAGTCACTGAATGTTCTTCGAGCAGTCAGTGGAGTGTGGTGGGGGTCACATCCCTTCACAGTTAAGCTCCTCCACAACTGTCTCATTCGTTCTCACATCGACTATGCTGCCTTTATCTGCTACCCTATGAGCTTGAAAATGCAAAGGAAACTAAGCACCCTTCAATTTAAAGGCCTCCGATGCACCATTGGCGCCATGGGAAGCTCTCCCACTAATGCCCTACTAGCCGAGTCTTGTGAACCTCCAGTCAACCTCCGATGTCAACTACTAGCAGATAGATTTTATATTAAACGCCTTCAGCTCGTCAATCACCCTCTTATTCCTAAAATCACCCTTCTCTCCGAATTGCTGAGAAACACTCCAAATAACAAAGCCCCCGCCCTCTGCGTTAGTCATAGGAAACTATACCGCCTCAAGGACATCATTCACAGGAATGCTCTCCTCCCAGACTTCCATCTCCCCTTCGGAGACAGACTTACCACCCCGGACATCTTCTCTCAAACCGTCTTGTCGAAATGTCCAGTAGGGCAGCCCCCATCACCTCTAAACAATGCCGTATTTTTGGACCTCGTAGCATCCAGGTTCCCGGGCTGGGACCTCATATTTACAGACGGCTCCAAGACAGAAGCTGGGGGGTACGTGGGGGTGGGAATTTTTCACCACAACCGCAGAGTTCCCATCGCTTATAAATTATACAGCAAAGCATCAATCTTCACCGCTGAAAGTGTTGCCCTCCTGAAAGCCCTCGAGTACATCCTGACTAACCAAATTTCCCCATGTGCCATTTTTAGCGACTCCCTAAGTCTGGTAGAGAAATTAAACAATCCGGCCATCTCACATCGCCCTTCTCACCTGGAAAACCAGATCCGATCCCTGTTCCGCACTGTCAGAGAGAGAGGGGATGAAGTAGTACTCACGTGGATTCCAGGCCACTCAGGAATAGCCGGTAACGAATCGGCGGATATGTTGGCTAATGAGGCCCGCTCCAGGGGAGCCCTCCTCCGTATCAAAATCCCTGCGTCGGACATCCTCCCCCAAATAGAAGAAGAAACGAAGGACCGCTGGAAGAAGAGTTATCTTTCTTCTTGCAAGTCTAAAGGTCAACATTATTTTCTTATAAATCCCCACCTTCACAACAAACCTTGGTATTATAAAAAACCTTTCAGGCGGAAAGAGATCTCCACAATTTGCAGAATGCGCATAGGCCACTGCTCAACGCCCGCACACCTATATCGTATAAACGTAATTCCGTCCCCACAGTGTGATTGTGGATTTGATATCTGCACCGTGGATCACCTCTTCTTTAATTGCCCTCTCCTTAACAACTTTCCTTCGTTCATTCCTAATCTCATTCAATTGAAAATCGAACTCCCTACCAAAATCGATATCCTTCTGGCGTCCAATTCCATTAAAATTTATCGAGTCATCGCTAAATTCTTTAACCTAAATCATTTAGCCATTTAACCCATATTCCGAAATGCCTTCTGGGGGTGGCCACTGCCGTTCGCTGCTCCGGGATCGGACCCGCCTTGTGACGTCAGGCCGATGGAAATGTGGCCCCGTTGTCGAGGTTGGCTGTGGAAAAAGTCGCTGAATAGGGCGAGTTTTTGACAGTAGCTTGCGGTCAATGGACGACACATTCCCGGTGCGGCCGATGCCGGGGGGGGGGGGGGGCTGCTCTCGGGGGGCGGTGGGGAGCGGCGCTGCCCCCAGAAGCACTTCTCTATTACCCTGACCCTTCTCCTTTTTCTTCCTCCAAAATATTCCCCTAATATTCTGTTATGTTTTTAGTCTCTATGTTGTCTTCTGTGTATGCAATTGTGATGTCCCTTCCTTTTTGTTTTTTTTTGTAGGTACTAACATTAACAGTAGTCATCCTCCCCTCAACAATACATACAAACTGGCACAAAATCACCAGCACGTGGAATTGCCACAAGGAAAAGAAAGAAGAAGAAGAAGAGAACGGGAGTGCGAAGGCGAGCCGTGAGTGAATGCGTTCACCGAATAGAAAGAGATAGGGGCATATGAGACTCCTTCTATCTTTGTCTACTTTGTCGACGTTATAAGTCTGCTATGCTATGGGTAAACGCGTATGCGCAACTAGACAAGGATGGAGGGGGTACTATATGCTGCCGTCTCTTTCTATTCGGTGAACGCATTCACTCACAGCCGCCTTCGCACTCCGTGGTGAACGTAGCACAGGGTGGTGAATATCGCGGGTGACGTCGAAATATCAACAATCTAGAAAAGGTACCAATACTAGAAATATTTGAAATACTCTTATTTCTATGTATAGGTAGTTGACCGTAGTTGACTTACAAACACTGGTGGGTGACTGGTCACCTCTCCACCCCATAATGCAGTAATATCTGTAAATAGAGTAAAGTCTATATTAGGAAAAGACAGGAAATAAGAATTAAAAAAAAAGACAAAACTAAAAACTTAACCTAACCTAAGGGGGCGGCGCGGCGGTTCGATTTACCTAAAGACAAAGGGTAAAAAAAAGGACCATTTATTGGCCGGGAATTACTATGGAAGAGCACGTTTATGAGAGGTTGAACAACTTGGTGATAACTGAGTATGTTGAAAGCATAGAAAATCGCTATGACAAATGTTTAAATTTTTATAGCGACTGAGTAGATAAATAGCTTGAGTATAATAAATGTGTTTTAACCGCCCAATCTATACGAACGTAAGTGATACGGCCGCTATATTATCGCCCGAACGCAACAACCTGTATCACGTACGTTCGAGTACGTTCGAATAAAAAAAAAACGAAACCCAAGAAGCGTGCGTGATGCGTCGAATTGTTTCTACGATTCTAAATACTAAAAAGGTTTATAAACTGGTCTCTTGTGTAAAAAAATATGTGGTATGTTGTAAACAAATATTGTTATTAGGAAATCTAATGAAAAAAACAACGATGTTTTACCTACTTTTTGAATAACAACCCAAAGATAGGGCGGTTACAATGTTTTGTTTCATTAGTACCTTTAATATAAATATTTAGAGAAATAACGTTCTTTACTTTAAAATGGCACGGTAACCTATGATATAACATAGAGGCGACTAGTCACACTATTTTCTCAATGCTAATTATAAATAGAAACAATTACAATTTGTCGCCACATTAATTTAACTTTGCTCGATGCTCAAATATTAGGGGGGCGCCAGTTTTGCATGCGGCAATTTTGCACAAATGTCACTTTTGACAGTTCCAAATTTGTTGAGGGCAGATTTGCAGGAGGCAACCTTGCAGGCGGCAACCTTGCAGGCGGCAACCTTCAGTACAGTTTTTAAGTTTTTCTGTTAGGTTAGGTTGGGTTAGGTTTGTCTTTCCCTAAAATCGAAGTGACATTAAACCGGCATTCTTGTAGTGGATGACTTTTATACATCAAACTAAACATTAAAAAAAATGTTTTAAGTTTTTCTGTTAGGTTAGGTTAGGTCATTTTGACATTTGCAAAACTGCCTTCTGCAAGATTGCCTTCTGCAAAACTGCCGCCTGCAAGAATGCCGTCTGCAAGATTGCCGTCTGCAAATTTGCCTTCTGCAAGTTTGATGGGACCCAAATACGACATCTTCGGTCGTGTTCTACCTGGTGGATGTAAATTCCGCGGCTGCAAATTTTTAACCTAACGCGGAAAAATAACCAGAGTAAATTAAATTAGGAGATATCAAATGTTTTACATTATTATAAAATAATATTACCATGGGAGATGTAACTACATTTTTTTAGAGTAGAAAACCGCTTATAACACGAGATGATCGGCTCGATCGACTGACCGATCTCATTTCCCTTGTCAAAAAGTCAAAGTCTGTCAATTTGGTTTTTGCTGGTTTTTGCGCGATCGGGATTTGCCGTCGGAAATAAACAGCGGTTTCGAACTGTGCATGTGTATTTTGGTTCTGTCAGGTAGTTCGTGATCAGTGGTAGTTCGCAAAAAGAGGCAAAATGACCGTACCAATGGAAAGAATTCAAGTGTTAGAATCAATAGAAAAAGACATTATAATCTGTTTGCAAAGCGCCGGTACGTCGATTGAACATTATACATAGATCGCTGAATCTACTGCTTAGATGAATATCTTTTGATCGAATTATTGTGTTTGTTGTCACGTTTCAGGGCAAGTGCTGCTAGAATTGAGTAAGGAAAAATCTAATCAAAAGCAAGCCGAAGGCAACACACTTCAGTTCCTCAAGACTCTCACCCAAGTGGAACAGAAGCTCAGCGAACAGATTAACTACCTGACACAGGTCTCGACGGGGCAGCCCCATGAAGGGTCGGGCTACGCGTCGCAGAAAGTGCTGCAGATGGCCTGGCACCGCTTGGAGAATGTCCGCTCGTGGGTGAACGAGCTGGAGCGTCTGAAGACGGCGCATCTGGCAGCGGCCACTCGCACCAACGGGGCCATCGCTATTGCTAACGGCAGTGCAACCTCCGCCAATGCGCCTGCGCCCACCTCTTGACCCTTGTATTTGTAAATGGCTCGCCCTAAGCCAGTCATGACTCTTGGTGTCACAGTATTTATCAGGCATTCAACGGATGAAATGCTGTAGCCTAGGTGTTAAATCACATCGCCTATTGACGTATAGATAATTAACAGAGTGGAATTTATGTATTATCGGAGCCTTTTTCTTTTATCAAAAAAAAAGCGAAACTACTAGATTTTATGATTTTAATACTAAATCTGATAGGAAATAGCCTTTTATATGCGATATTTTGGGACATAAAATTTTGAAAATTATTTGTTCTAGTTATTGTAAAAAAAACGAACAAACCGCGATATAGTTGTTTACGAATTGTTTAAAAAAAAAACTAACAACCCTTTGTACTCGAGGCCTCTTTCGCACGGGCGAACCAGCAACTCGAGAAAATTTTGGCTATATTAGAGAAGCGTTTACAGGTGCTTCATTTTATCAATCATTTTATACTCAAACAAACTTAACCCTTTGTACTCGAGTGGCGCCTGGGCAGTTTATTGCGTCCACTCGAGCGGCGCTGCTCGAGTGCAAAGGGTTAACCTACCAAAAGTTAGGTATTTGACGCTTCTTTACATGCCTATATCTCGCTTATTTATTGAGACCGTGTTAAGATTATTGCAGTTTCGGAATCAGCATCATGAACATAGTCAGGTGACGTTAAAACATCAACAATGTTAAAACAACATCAGAATAGGTTCCGATTATACATAAATACCAAAACAATAAATGTTTGCTTTTGTAATTTTGTAATAAGGCTTTTTTATAAAGAGAAATTGAAACATTTTGGTGAATCAGTTTCCTTCTTTAATTGTAAATAATATAGAAATAGACAGATGAAAGCAGTTTTATTTCAATTTTATCATCAAATTGTTATTGAAAGTAGTTCTTATTTTTGATATGGCGTACGCACTGCAGAATGACATTCCTCTCGTGAATAATTTCCTTATGTAACAGTTTACTTAATAAAGTTGATGGCAATTTTCTTCTCAATGCCTGTTGAGGCCTCCTCGTATCTTTACTTTCAATTGGAGGCTTCGTCAGTTTTCCGTGTTCTGTTTTTCTCATGATTTTCGTTTTTGGTTCATGGTCTTCTGCTTGTTTATCATCTTCGGCTGGAACAGGAAGCGGATCATCTCTTTCTATTTTGACTTCTTCCGGAGCGGAGTCGTCCTTGATTTTTGCATTAAGCGTATGTCGACCGACCTTTTTGAGTTTGATCTCTGTAACTTCCTCATCCGACGACCCGTAACAGTTAATGAGATTTGCTAGAGCTCCGCAGAGGGTTGGTGTGTCGGTCGTAGAATGCTCCCAATCGCCATCACTCTCTTCGCTCGCATTAGAAGTCTTAGTCACCGTATCGGTGCTCTCCAATTCAACATCTAGTTTGGATATTTCATTTAAACCTCTAAACTGAGGTAAATTTTCAAACGTTTGATTGTCGTCCTCAGCTGCCTTTGAATTGTTGAAAATATCATTTTGCTTGGAAAATGATGTTCGCTTCCGTCTTTTATTCTTAGTGATTTTTTTATGTTGGGGTTGTGAGTTGCGTTCCGATCCGAAGACTGAAAATAGAAAAAATAATAGTAGAAATTCATCAATTCGGGCTCTAGGTGATCCGAATGGAAGAAATTAGCATGTGATGATTATCTAAATAATGAATTCTAAGACTGACTATGCCAATCCCAGAATAGAATAACCAAAACCCCAATTCTAGGAATACAACAATATCGAAGCGCGCAGTAAGTGGCTGTAGTTTGTCTATCACTTCATCTAATGATTGATGTAGTGACAAAATGACAAGCCCATGAAGACTTTCATAAAAAGTATCTTGTTGAAACCAGCCAAAATGGCGCTGGTCTGGGATGTGGCCGTACAATCATGAGCGATGTGGACCTGTAGAAGTCACTCTTGTGAGGAAATTTTGACAGCAACAGTATGGCTCATGTTGTTGACCTTCATTGTCAGAATGACTGAACAGTTAGAGACTTTTGGATACCCCCTCCAATAAACTGGAAGATGTTGTGTGACTGGACACCAAAAATAATGACATTTTCATTTAAACGCCTTACGGCATACTTGGAAACTGGCAGATCAGGTCCATTTCAACGGGTCCGAATTAACATTGCATTTTTGATGATGTGTGGAGTGAGCGAATGATATGCCTTGAGCGGTACGTCACTCACTTACACGTTTTTGGGCCGCTGCCCCTCTAGCGAGGGAAAAATTAGCAGTAATGATGCCTTCGTAGTATAACTACAAGAAGTCAGTCAGCACCATTTACTAAGTAGGTTCTTCTATACTAATAAACACAAATGCCAATAACACTAATCGGTGGTTTTCTGTTGTGACAATTTGCGGACAGCTGATCTCCGTATTTATGCGATTATGTAATTACATGCGGTAAAAGTAGCCTTCATTGAATAAGCCACCGTTATACATTAGTAAGCGTTCATTAACACCAACTATAAACAAATTTTTGAGGATCAAAAACATGCCATCGTGAGTTTCATTCCCATGGATGGCTCTCTAAGGGTTAAACAAATGAATTTTAAAACGACATTTAAAATCAAAAGTCAGTCACTCACAATTCTTAGATCCCTGGTGATCAAACCTTTTCTTTTGCACCTGTAATTTTTCGCCTCTTTTTTGTTTCTCAGTTTCGGAATTTTGTTTTTTCTCAATGTTTATTTTCGTGGGATATTTTTTCTTCCTTTCTGCTATCCACTTCGATATATCTTCGGTGTTTGATAATTTAGAAATCTTCTGGAACAGTCCTGATCTGTGCTGCATTTGGATGTGTTTTGTGATTATATTGGCGTGAGCAACAAACTCGCAGCCATCTATGTTGCATTTCTGAAAATAAATCCACGATGATCAACTATATACTAGAAAAGAATGGAATAATAGGGACCTATTCTATATTGTTGATTTTTTAACGTCAGCCGACTATATAGTCCACTGACGTTACTCCGCCTGCTGATTCAGCCCGCTGATTCTGAAACGGCAATAATCCTTATTCGGCCGCAATAAATAAGCAAGATAGGCAGTTAAAGAAGCGCTAAACACCTAGATTTCGGTAGGTTATATATTTTTTTTAACAATACATAAACACCTACATTCCGGTAGCTTAAGTTAAGTGTTTTTGAAAATAATCTTAAAAAAGTTTATTTGTTGTTACTTTTTGTATTTGTATTTTTTTAAGTCTTGCAAGTTTGAGGCTTTTTTTTAAATCAGCCTTAGATGATCAGTACAATGATGGAATCTAGTAGTTTTTGTTTGGAATATACGCAGAATAGGAACCTTTCTAAAAATTCGAAAAAAAAAAGAAATTCTACTAGAATCTGATCATTGTGATGCTAAATAATAAATAAATACAAACGGAGCTGCCATGGAATTCACCGACCGGAGTCGGGCCCATCATAATACTATTTTTTACACTTCTGGGGGGTGAGCAGTGGATTCCGGACTTACGAACCGGCTGTGGTAGGTTTAGGACAGCTGTCTTGCCACATGTGAGCGTTCACCTTGCCACCCATTCACTCCCCCTTCGAAGCCATAGAATTTGAGATGCGCAAATCGCAGTTTTAGATAATTTTTCTAAGAAAGAGTTGATTATTTTTCTGGAAAGGCCAAGATCTTTAAAGAGGTGAAATAGAGATTTAGCTGGCAGGCCACGAGCGCCAACTTCCACCGCGTGAAGGTGAACAGTGAAGCCGTTCCGGGTTACGGCATTTGCAAGATCATGGTATTTATTTAATTTGTACTCGTGGTCTTTTGGGATATTTGATTCCCATGGAACAGTTAATTCTACAATAAGAGCCACCTTCCGAGATAGAGAGTAAAGAGTTATATCTGGACGGAGGGCTGTGCATTCAGGGAATTTATACTGCTTAGAGACCGAATCAACCTCCAGAATCCAATCTGTAGCTTTCTCGATTATTGAGAAAGGTTTTGTAGTTAAATGTTTTTTGCCTTTAGAGCCATCCCGCACAAACTGTATTGGGGGTTTGGAGGATACTGTCAAATCCTTGTTGGCACGAGCCACTGAGAGACTAATTACCTCGCGAATAACAGCGAGAACTTTGTCATGGCGGTAAGTGTACCGTCCTTGATCTAAGGCCACCTTGCAGCCAGCTAGAATGTGTCTAGCTGTGCAAGGGGTATTGCTACAGAGGGAACAAGAACTATCCTCGGCAAAGCTCCAACGAGCGAGGTTACTGGGGTCTGGAAGTGTATGCTGAAAGGCATTCAAATAAAATTTCAGCATCTCTGGCGTCCAGTCATAGAGCATTACCTTCCAGTGCATTGGAGGCGGAATGCAAAAGTCCCCAATTGTTGTCCAATCATTCTGGCATTGAAGGCCAATAGCATGAGCCATACTCTTGCTGTCGTAATCTCCCCGCAAAAGAGACTTCTTCAAGTCCACGTCGCTCGTGGTTGTACTGCCATACCCCAGACCAGTGCCATTCTGGCTGATTCCAGTAAGGAACTTTTTGTGGAAGTCTACGCGGGCTTGTAAATCATTTGAATCACTACGGCCACTTAATACGTGCTTCGATATTGCCGGATCTTTGGAATTGCACAGAATCGTATTTTTGGTTATTCTGGAGTTGGCGTAGAGCAGAGAGGGCAGTTTAAGCGCTAGCCCAAAATTTTGTTTGGACCTGAAGAGAGTTGAGGGGTCAGCTGATTTGGCTAAGGACAGCCAGGATTTTAAACTAGCTGTCACCAGCGCATCTAGACGGGACAGTTGGGTTTTGGTAAAATCGTAAATAAGAAAGGGCCATGACAAATGTGACGTTAGATAATTGTCATAGATCCAGGCCTTACGAGGGCCAGAAATTAGCAAGGCATCTATTTTCACCAGGCAACTTTTGAAATGCTCTATAACATGATCGCCCGAGACGTCTTTTCCCTGAAGGGTGATTTTTCTGCCGAGGAATTTGAAATGATTGTTTGGGTCTATAAGGGAGATATTAGAGCCCTTATAGACCAATTTGGGGTCATAGGATGTAAATTTTGTGCCCATGCGGGCGAGTCCAAGGCAAAAACATTTGGAGGGCTTCACTTTTATACAGCCTGACCAGTCGCAGAAAAGCTCCACTTTCTGTAATAGCAGGGAAAGCTGCTTGGGGCTTCTGGTGATAGAAAAAGCCTCTGACACGTAATATTTCAACCAATATATACAAATTTTAAAAAATAAACTCAGTTCTTAGGATTATTTTAATAAAACTAACAACCTATCGCCCTATATGTGTTTATGACATGTATTATTAAAAAAAAACTAGCTTACCTTACCGATATGTATGGGTTAGACGCTTCTTTGAATGCATATATCTCGCTTATGGTATTATTGAAGTATAGGAACCTCTTCCTCTTCTAGATTGTTGATTTTTTAACGTCAATAGACTATATTCACCACGCTGATTCCGAATCTGCAATAATCTTTATTCGGTCTCAATAAATAAGCGAGATATAGGCATTCAAAGAAGCGCCAAACTCATACATTTAGGTAGGGTAAGTTAGTTTTTTTTAAATAATACATAAATACCTATTTGGCAGTAGGTTAGATCAGTTTTTTAAAAAACAACCTTAAAAACAGGGTTTAAAAAATTTTTTTTTTGTACGTAAATTTGGTTTTGAAGTTTGTGCGTCCGAAGATTTTTTCTTTCACATTTAGCATTAGAATGATCGAATCTAGTAGTATTTATTTTATCGATTTTTGAGAAAGGTTCCTATACTGCAATAATTCCTCGCTTATTTATTGAGACCGAGTAAAGATTATTGTAGATTCGGAATCAGCGTGGTGAGTCGGGTGACGTTAAAAAATGAACAATGTAAAACAGGTTCCTACAATAGTAATACCGTGTTTTCTTTTTTCGATAAATGAAAAAGGTTCCTACAATAAATACATTCCGAAAAGAAAGATGTTTACTTCATTATTGTACCTGGTGTTCATTTACATGCTGCTTCAACAGCTCGTCAGTTCTGAAGCCTCTATCGCAGGTATCACACCAAAATGGACTGGTCTCGTTGGACATTCGATTATAATTGTTTTGATATTTGTTTCCGTAACGATTTGCTATGAATTTTGGCGGAATCGTCGCCCCGCGTGGGCCAAACATTGGAACAGGCGGCGCGTACCCATTGGAGACGTTAAGAGGCTGTGCTCTTTGTGGATTGTTAGGCGAACGAAAATTGGCGGAAGAAAACGATGTTTTTTGACCGTAATTGCGTTTATTCCACATTTTGATTTAATAATATTGTTTTGTTGTTAAATTTTAGGTTAGGTCATGCAGCGACAGAATCACGACAATGCAAATTTGACACTTTAGTTTGAGAGTAGTGAGACTTAAACATCGATGTTTAGAGACCGGTGGGTGTTCAATGTTTTTAAAATCGATGGTGCCTTAATAATGTTTTGGCATCATCGATGTTCCTTCATCGATATTTCTCATATACAGGTGAATTTTTAATCCTTGTGTGGGTGAAACAGTTCGACTAAGTAAGCAAATTATAATAATACTTTTTTTTAATTATTAGGTAAAATATTACTAATAAACATTTTAGGTAAAATATTACTAATAAACAATATTAGTGGTATTTTACCTACCGCTAGATAGCTCATAGTGCTCAGAACTTTTTATACTATTTAAAACAAAAACGTTTTTTTTTATTATTTAAAAAATTGCTTAGTTTGTCGTATTGATTCACCTACTACAAGGCTGTCATTAAAAACTCACTGTATATATTATGTTTTCTTTTAATCCATATACCAATAATAATATTTTATCGAACTTGATATTTCTTAACGATTTAAACGACGAATTTTTGGAAATTAATAATTTCGTATTCGATATAATAACGCCAATAAATATGAACCCCTGAAAATCGTCAATCTGTGAAGACTTCGGGTCGGATATGTAATTATTTCCCTTCCTTCATTATGCTGGGCTTACAATAATAAAAACGAAGTTCGTAGGAATGCGCACGGCAGCCGTCGGAATGGCAAATTGGCGATATCGCATTATGTTTGATATGATCTGCGGTTAAAATTATTAGGTAGGTAATATATATTTAATTTAATTTGTTATTTTTACTGACACAACTGTGGCACTCCAATAAGACTCAGGAAGTGAGCTCGCCTTATCACAGGAGTGCCTAGCAAGGCGGGCTCGGTTTCACTTTACTTGGCACACTAGGAATAATTTTATGCTTTTTAACATATAATTTATGCACAATTTGGCTTGGGCACAGACAGATGTATGGCTAAATTTAGAAGCATATAGCGGTATTTTCTGGATTGTACATTATATTTCTTTTGTGCTATTGCGTTTGAATGTTTATGTAACAAATAAATAAATAAATAAATAGATCAAACATCGCCATTTCCCATTTTTAGACATTTCTAAGTGTTCCATTTTTAACACCTATGTTGAATTTTAGGTGACAATTCATTTATTTATATTATTGATATTATTAGAATAAAACTTATTTGGACCGTCAACAAAATGAGTCTTATGAGAGAGTCAAAATGAGAAATCATATTTTTAAAAACAAACTTTGCGTTGCGATGTTGGTTGGTGAGAACTTTACCAGTTGGTTGGTAACAACGTTACCAATCGATGGTACCATCCCTATTTGACAGTTGCACTGGCGGATTCATGGATTATAGACTCGAAAGGATGGGCGATTGACTGACATATTGGCACCATCTCGGTGATATTGGTGATGTACCGTGTTCGCTTGGGCGATTGTCTCTGCCTTTGTTATATTTTCGTGATTTTGGCGTTTGTTTGTTTATTTAGTTAGAATGTCTGTTATATTTTCATCCGCGGCTTATTATTGAACATTATTTATTCTAAACTCTTAAGGCTCGTACACAATAATAACAGTAGTTTTCCAAAATGAATTCTGCAGCTAAGGTATTTATTTATATTTCTAGGTTAGGTTATGTCGTCGGTATTTTGGCGCCTTTTTATGTTGTTACTTTGCTCGTATCACTATCGAATGTATTATTTTTGTTATTACCTCTAGCGTATGCTTTATTTTAGGTAGGAGAAATATTCACGGAGGCAGGATCAGCCTTTAATAGATTAGCTGAAATGACAATGCAGTTACACCCTATGGCAGATTCACCAGCTGGGTTTGTTTTATGCAGTTTATTAGAAAAATATCTCCTTTTTCAAACTTATTTAATTTAAGAAATGCTCATTATTTGGTATTTATTAGGTATTGCTACCAGTTTTATATTTTACTATTCACCACGCTTATTCCGAAACTGCAATTATCTTTTGTCGGACTCAATAAATAAGAGATATAGGCATTTAAAGAAGTGTCAAACCCATACATTTCGGTGGGTTAAGTTATTTTATTTCTAAAATAGTAGGTACATGCATACCATTTACTATAATATAGTAAATGGGAACCTAACTCCATATTATGGAGTTAGGTTAGTTTCTTTCTTAAACAATCTTAAAAACTGAGTAAAAAAAACATTTATTAATATAAATTGGTTTTGTATTGAAATACTAAACGCCCGAGGCTTTTTTTATCATATTTAGCATTACAATGATCGAATCTAGTAGTATTTTTTTTTCGATTTTTGAGAAAGGCTCCTGTACTGCGTATATTCTAAACTATCTCCCCATATTATATACTATAAATAAATATAAAGATGGTATTTTTTTATTTAGGCGATCTAATGTCTAACGCAGACTCTTTACTATAAAGTACCATTAACCTGCTTTGAGACTGCATATAAAAACATTGTTGGTACATGCTATGTCTGATAAAAAATGCTATGCTAAATCTGATAAAAAATGGCATTGGTTTTTTAAAATTTTTTAATTAGTTTTTATATTGGTTTATAAAAAAAAACAACCTAACCTACCGTCATATAGGTGTTTATGAATTATAAAAAAAACTTACTTAATCTACCGAAATGTCAAAATTTGACACTTCTTTAAAACCTTATATCTCTCTTATTTATTGAGTCCTACAAAAAATATTGACATATATAGGTTAGATTAGTTTTTTAAAAAACAACCTTCAAAACTGGGTTTCAAAAAACATTTTTTTTTGTACGTAAATTTGGTTTTGAAATTTTGTGCGTCCCAAGATTTTTTCTTTCACATTTAGCATTAGAATGATCGAATCTAGTAGTATTTCTTTATTTTATCGATTTCTGAGAATGGTTCCTATACTGCAATAATTCCTCGCTTATTTATTGAGACCGAATAAAGATTATTGTAGATTCGGAATCAGCGTGGTGAATATAGTCGAGTGACGTTAATAAATCAACGATGTAGAACTAGTAATAAATACTGAATATGTAATAGAATATGTAATAAATATGTAATAGGAATAGAATATGTAATAAATACTGTTTATATAAAATCGAAGACTATCGCGGTTGTTTGACATTATAAATAGGATAGAAAACTTAGGTAAATTCGTTTTCTATCCTATTTATAAATACTGTTTATTTGTGAGTTTCCTAGCCGGATATAGCTATTGCAATCAAACAGATTTTTAGAATGAAAAAATAGTGCAAACATTTCGATATTAAAATGTTTATTTACTCCCCCAGGAGCAAATGGACAGATGAAGAAATTGAGATGCTCCGTTCATGCGTTCACAGTTTCGCCGAAGATTTAAATAAACTCAGTCAGCATATAAAAAGTAGAACAGTGTAAGTCGATCTTCGTTTCTCAATTTCTCCATCTGTTTATCTCGCAGGCGATTGATGTGGAATAATTTGTGGTACTTTTTTCAGTTCTCAGATAAGGACTACTCTGAAGAAAAAGTCATTTGAGGACGCTGGCATCCCTGTGCGGCAGATCGCTCCCGCTTCGGTGTCACAGCAGCAGGTGTCACAGCCCGTTTCCACGCAGGTGCAGGCCAATAATATTCAAACGACACAACAACAGCCCTCTCTCATCGGGAAAAGCGCCGAGGTAATTTTCATTGAATATGGCACGGAGCTTATGCCTCAGATGGCTGATAGGTGGAACTAAACCATTTATTTATTAACTGCTGGAATGCCAATAATACCGATTGGTGGTTTTCCTGTTGTGACAATTCGCAGGCGGCCGATCTCCGTATTTATGCAATTATATGCAATAAAAAAGGCCTTCATTAAATGAGCCACCATTATATATTAGTACGCATGCAATAACACCTCCTACAAACATATTTTTGAGGGTCAAAAACATGCCGTTGCAAGTTTCATGCCCATGGCTGCCTCTCTAAGGGTTAACAGTTTAACATGAGTTACATTTAGTGCTGATTTATATTGAGTTAGTTACTGACTTCAAATTCAAAACAGGTTAGCAGTTTAAATTGATTTCAAGTCAGCACAGCGCTGTCGCGCCAGCTGACTTTAATATTTCCGCTATATATTTTGAGGTCAGTCTGCTCCCCCACTACGTGCGCCAGCGGTACTGGTCCTTCCTAAAAGCCAAAAGTCAAAGGTTGGTCACTTACCGTCACTGTTGTAGGGTGACGTCGAGTTTTGTGGAAAATTTTAACTAGCAAAATTGATGATTTTCTTCCCACTGACTTTAATAGCGTTCGTAGACCCTAAAGAATTACCTACGACTGATTGACTGTGTGTAAACAGTGGGAGTCAGTTCTCCGCGCCAGTACAGACACCTGTATATGAATGTAAATCTACACTTACATTAACATTAGTTACATCGTTACACAAAAAATAGTATACCTATTTC
The DNA here is from genome assembly GCA_944548615.1 of Micropterix aruncella. Classification (NCBI taxonomy): domain Eukaryota; kingdom Metazoa; phylum Arthropoda; class Insecta; order Lepidoptera; family Micropterigidae; genus Micropterix; species Micropterix aruncella. The sequence continues at coordinate 24,776,687 of OX155951.1, read as the reverse complement.
TGCAAACGCATCGTCGTAAAGAGCGGCTGAAATATCAATTTTGTGCATAATTAGTATTAACTTTGGGTAAACAAAAGAGGCTTCGAGTTCTTTTAGTTCGAATAGGCACATGGAATGATAGCTATCCAGATTAATGTTCCCTATGTTAAAGAAATATCTGAGATCATGTTCCTTCCTTATGTTAAAGAGATATCTGAGATCGGTAATCACTTGACACTTTTAACAAAGCTGTGAAAACTACTCTATCTAAATATTAAACATTATCTCAATACTTTATCATATATACCTATACATGTTTCATCCTTTCTAGGGATTAACACAAGTAACAATTATTTGATTATGGGAAAACCTTGGTGGAAAAAATGCAGGTATAGGCTCACGGTAGTGAAGCTGAAAGCAACAAAGCTCGGGCCAATTTAGACCTGCTCACTCAGTATATCAGAACGACCCCATCCTCTTGCCCGGACACTGCTCGATAGGTTTTAACTGAGGCGGAAAGCAGGTAATCGTTGCTTTTAGCTTCTCCATTGTTGCCGAACGCGCATTCCTTCCTCCAAGGGGAGAACTTCATTTGATCTAAAAACAAACGATATTTACTTTTAACTTCAGGTACATTTTTATTGAATTAATTGATTAGCGACTATCAGCTTAATTTTTTGGAAAGCGGATTAATGAAGATTAACTGTGCTTATCAGCACTGCCAACAAACAGTGCATTAAAAATCTAAAATTAAATATTTTTGTTTTGCAGGTCACGCTGAACATGCTAAACGCTCCAAACGAATCTGAGGTCGACGTGGAAGGCCTCAGCACGGACGTTAAATTGGAATTTGAAGGCGGAAATGAGGAAGTAACTGCGTAAATTTTGGATTTTAGAATAGTTTGAATAACCGAGTACAAAATAAAGAATATTTTTAATTGCATATGTTCGTTTATTTTCTTTTAAAACCCAGTAGTTTCCGGCCCCATATAGTTCGATCAGATTCGTAAAACTTTTCAAATTGGTTCGATTTTGATAATGCTGTTGCGATGTACTCTTCAGTGTTTCGATTTTTTAGATTATCGTACAATGGAAAATCTGATTCTTGGCGTCTCAATCGCTTTACTGCACTTCTATAACATTTCCATGGTTGGGGTTCGATGATAAGTACTTTGGAAATCGATGAAATTAAATTTAAAAACTTCTCCAAGCCGTCATCGCCATGATTGAGGTGTATCCACATAGTCATTGAAAAACAAAATGTAACATCAAACATGCTTTTCCCGTGTTCGTTCAATATTCTAGTTAGCACAGGCAATGCATTATCATTCATTAAATCCAAACATTCAAAATTAATCTCTGGAGTTTTATTTTCATTGGCTCTTTTTATTAAAACTGGATCAATGTCGACGCCATAAATAATACTTTTGCTACAATCCTTCGAGATGTGTTGTTGTAGAGCCGCGGTAAGTTCGCCGGTGTTACATCCTAAATCTAGGGATAGAGCCTCTTCGATTCCATTCCTTATCAGACCTTCCGGTAAATGGCCGATTCTCGTGCTGGGTGGGTGGAATTCGTAGTAATTGATGAAGTTGCCATAACGGACAGCTCCTGGGTCGTTACCGTGAAATTGTAAGTCTTTCGATTCATTCATTTTCGGTTTAAAAACAAAAACATAAAACGCGCGAAACGAACCTGACGTTTGACAGCACGCGAATGACAGTATTTTGACGTTTTAACTTTTTTCGTCGGTGGAGATTACGGGAATTGTATTTAGCCTATTCCACAAGGATTCGTTATAATATTAGTGACATCCTTAAAGTGGGTAAATCAGTACGAGCAAATAAGCAACAACTGTTAAAAAAAAACATTTTTTTTAAAAAAATTTAAAAACTTTACCTATAAATAAAAGTTTGACAAGCGTTAATTAAGCGCGCTGCCCCATCTCTCGAATAAACAATATTCGCGATTTTTTTACCTAGGTACCGCTAGATTTTAAAAATACTTTTTTTACAAAACATATTTTTTTTTCGAATTTAAAAAAAAAGAGTTTTGTAAAAATAGTATTTTGCTCATTTGCTCGTAGGTTTTTATGTTCATTGGCTCTTTCATTGGATTCTATTTTTATTGAATGCTATTTTCATCGGATTTTACTGATTCACTGACTTCAAGGTATCTCTAATTAAAAACTTATTTTAGTGCAAGAGGTCATTTAGGTACTATTTGACAACCTAATTTTGCACTAGCGTCTTGCTAATTATATCCTATAAAAATATTATTAATTATTGATGTGGAAAGCAGCAAATCCTCGGGTGCAAGGGCCTAAGTGTTTATAGGCCTTCATTGTGGTACTAAAACATGCTATTTTTGGTGGAAAACCTAAAGCCAAAAAGAAGTGGAATGGATACAATAGAAAACGAAAATTCACAGAATGTGAGTTTGCCTTTTATTCCCTGTGATTAATACCTAAAACATTTATCATTCTGTCTTGATAATGTACCTACACTAGGTACCTGATCCATTAAAATAAGTTGTAAAAATATTTCAAACACGTTTGCCGGCCTCCGCTTGTTGTCTTTGGGTGTTTTTTTAATAACGTCGTTGTTTCTGCCAGGTGCCACCACAGACTTATTAGGAAACTAGGGCGTCACTCTCCTTCGCGGAATGATCCATTTTCAATATAGGTACGTAATCCGCGCAAAGAGGCGTTTTGTAGATCTTTGCCTTGAACAATTTTGCCTTGAACAATTTTGCAGTTAACAGTTAACATATTTTCAAGTTTTAGTTCTGGAATATTCGAAATCGTGTTGACAGGATGCCAAAAACGTTTTCGACAACTCTATAGCTCTAGCTATACAGTCGGTACATAGTTATTTTTAAAATATCTTTCCTTAAACTTTTTGGTGGGTATGGCTGTCAAAGTTGTTCGTTATGGGCAAATTCACTATCGCCAATGAAAACATACGAAACCTGGGAGTATTTGAATTCGGTAAAATGGATTCTTCTGGTTGTATTAATCCATGGTTCATCAATGTCCATAGAATTTAGTATTACTTTATCGCCCTATCAGCCGACGAGGAGGGAAAGTATTGTGAACGCGCAAAACAAAAAAAACGAGATGAAGACGGAAATATCCATTTTGAGCCCCCCTGAAAGATTAAGACCATTTCCAGATTCAAGTCTGCCTGGGTGTCAGTTTAAGTATATTCCTCCACGATAGTGCCTAACCCTTCATTAGATTGTGCTGAAATTTGGCATGCAGGCATCATTTGGCCAAGGCAGGAGTTCGAAAGGTTGTGGCTAGAATCGGTCCACCGCAGGGGCGAACTTGTCATATTTCAGTATCGAAAGACTGGACTTAGAGACTTCTAATTTGGTACACAAGCTACACTGATAATATTAAAATCCCACCATACATTTTAATGAAATATTAACGCCTTCTTTTGGTAGGTACTTGGTCCAAACCACGCCCTTAGCCGAGAAACGGACCGCGCCGCCTGAGGCAGGTTTCGCACGAACGCAACGGGGTTCGTCCTCCGGCCATGGAAGTTCGTTTCTCGATTTTATTTATAAAAATTAAAATTCAGATCAGTTTTGGTTACGTGCCGGGAAAGTCTTGGGGTAACACAACCGTTTTTTTAGGTTTTTTAAAGTGAATTCCTTTTACTTTCTCAATTCCTGTGTGAACGTATTATACGAATTTGTAGTTAGCATTAACTATCGCAAACAAAACCACGGTAAAGATGCCCTTGTAATTATAAAATATAGATCTACTATCTGGAGGCTTTGCGATGAGGATGTATTGTCCATCCATTGCACTTACGCAGTGGTGAAACTGCCACATAATATCAAATTGTTTTGCCTCTACTATCAATTCTCTTTCTATCTTAGGTATCTAAAACAAAAAAAAACAAACCGAAAGGGAATAAGCGGTGAATGACAGATTTAAAACAAAACTTGTAAACTTTTATGATGTTGCTCTAGCCGTATTATCTGAAAGTAACGATATAGAAACTTCTTTAGCTCTGGATTTTGCAAGTGAATTTAAAGTAATGTCAAAATTACAAAGATGCATAACTGAATCTTTTCAGAAGTCTGATGGTCGATTTCGGAAGTATTATTATACTATATATCTTCTTTCTTTTCGGTCAACCATAACTTTAAACATACTACCTGCAATTCTATTGTAACACTAACACCTCTTCCACTCAGGTAAAGCCAGGACAACACCATTACATCAGACTTCTTTTTTCATCTACTAATTTACCGTCCATTCAGCTCGACTTTGGAACCAGCTTCCGCTTCAAGTCTTTATTCCATTAAACTGCTTCAAGTCTTTATTGGAAAAAAAATCTTTTTAAAAATAATAAGTAATCATCATCACCCCCCCCCCCCCCCCCCCCCGCCCCCCAAACTCTTCCTTTCCCGTTTTTGTCGATTTTACAGTCATAATATTGTAATAGTTATCTTTTATTGGTATTCATACTTACCTTTAGTATCTATGTACATATCTATGATTATATATATTATAATGTTATATGTATATGTGTATATATGTGGGTATATATGTAAATGTATGTATGTTAACTTCCTGAGATACCTAAGCTGTTTAATTAGCTATTTTTACTAAATATTACAACGGTTTGCTGTAAGACATCGTCTCAATCATTGCCCAACCCTCCATCATCGCCATCACCGTCGTCATATTAAAGACCAATATTCGCCCCATCATCTTCACCCCCATAGTCTCCTACATTATCAATGCATTCGCCATCGGCATCGCACCCCTGCAATACGTCGTCATGTCCTGGCTGATTCTAAACGCCTAAAGGCGATAGAGTACGTAAGACACGGGCAAGAACCGCACCACCATCGCCTCGAATCTCGAAAGTCATTCTTGAGACGCACACAACCTTTCCAAGGCAGTCAATCTTTGAACCGCATCACTCAATGGAGAGCTTCACTTGTGAAGGAAGAGACAGTACATAGGTCTCAGCAGACTGTGGGTGGTTGTGACGGGATGCCGAGCCAGTCTCGTCCGCCGGGGCTACACGGAGAATCCAATATGCGACCAATCTGTGGAGGGCCGCATCACTCAATGGAGGGCTGCACTCGTAAAGGAAGAGACAGCATATAGCGTAGTCTTAACAGACTGAGGGTGGGTGTGACGGGATGCCGAGCCAGTCTCGTCCGCTGGGGCTACACGGAGAATCCAATATGCGACTGTGGAACGCTGCAGGATGAAGACTACCTCATGTCCTACCAGCAATTTCTTTATTGTGAAATTTCACAATGGGCGGGTCTATTATCGTACGACAATCTTTTACAACCAACTCTACTATGATGTGCTTACATATTATGTGCGTGTAACATGTGTGAAGGTGTGTGTTTTGTTATTGTATTCAATCAACAGAATTAAAAGGCAATTCCGTTAATTTTATCCCAACGGAAAAAGGTAATCCAGCCAGGAACCGAACCAGCCAGGAACTTACAATGTGAGATCAGGCGACCTGACCATTATGCCATATGTGACGTGTGTGCCATATGTATACGTCAAGAAGATTTTGGAACTGTACTGCGCTTACCTGAACTCTCACCTCACTGGAGACAGAACCATCAAATACCGTTAAAACTTCCTGAGGTGACGGATTCGCCCGTTGTAGGTGACACTTCCGAGTGCGCTTTATAAACTTAACTGCAGCACAGTTAGTTAATATTCTATTCATAAAACAATCCATCAATGCCACTTTTGCTTTTCCAGTTTTAATATCTTTTTAATAGCATATTCCATGGCTGGTACACTCAGTCATTACATTATCATTGTAGAGCACGGTATGACAATAAACGATGGTAGGTACGCGCGCACTGCACGCGTTCGTTGAAAATATGACATTATTATACGGGCGTATCTGGCTGTGCGATTGCGGTGTTCCTTGATGAAATTCCGAATCGAAAACTGATTTCTTTTCTGTCGGCAAAGTCCGCCCGCCTGAATGTAAATGAGTTGAAATGGGTGCAAAGCGACGCGATGCGACGGACCACTCGCCGTCAATTCTCTTCTCACGCAACGCCAATAGAATAATTGCGCTTTTTCAGTATTGGCCCGCGAACGCGATCGCGTTCGTAGGCCGCCGCCACATGTGTGCGAGACACGCGCTTTTTGCCGCGCATTCTCTCGGAGAAAAGCCCCGATGGAAAACATTTCTCTATAATGAGACTCAAGTTCAATTACGTAAGAGAATCGTAAAACAATTGGTGCGGAATGACGGATATGCGACGGCGGCGCACATCCTCGGCGAGCGTTTATAAGCGAATGCTGCCGATCGCTGCCATCAGTTGCACCGTGGCCTTCGACAGAGCGACAATTATTATTTTTAAGTAGTGAATAGTGTGTGTAGCCAGTATTAAAAGTAACAAAATGTGCTCCATCCTTAGGATAGCAGTCGCTTCGGCGATCTGCTTCGCGGCCGTCGGCGCCAGCAGCGTGCACCATCGACACAGGCAAATGGACAGTGAAAACGAAGTGGAAAGTGGACGCGCCGAAGAGAGTTCGTGGTGGCCCTACGCCGAATTCTCCATCCTTCAGAAGGTTTACGACGACTGCAGCACCCACCAGGAGATGACCTCTTGCCTCAAGACGAAAGCGCTGAACGCCCTCAGCCGGGCTGTCGACCAGGTATTACTACCGCTTCAATATTTCTCGAAGGAAATGTGACTTTAAAATTTACTTTTGATCAACAGGAATCGATTCAGTTCGCCGATGGTCTCGTGTTGGTGAAACAAAACGGAACTCCAGCTGGCGCGTCAGCAGAGCCCCGCTTACTCTCCGGGATGTCGGCCGATGACAGGTTGGATGCTCAGCTGCGCTCCAAGTTCCAGCAGCTCTTAAACACTCACACCCTCACCATGGATCTCGCGTCTGAGGCCAGAGGCAAAGGTGCAGCATTTTACCTCAACCTATCTCTTAATTGCCCTTTTCCGATAATACTAAAATATGTTTTTTTATGTTTAGGTAAGAAGGTTCTTCCCTACCTGCTTTTGGGCATCTTCACGACCGTGAGCGTCGTCGGAGGCATCGCTCTCAAGACCCTCGCCGCCATCGCCGGCAAGGCCCTGATCGCCAGTAAGGTCGCCCTCACCATCGCCGGCATCATCGCGCTGAAGAAACTCTTCAGCCACGACGGCGGCCACGGGGAGACCACCTTCCAGGTCCACGCCGACGGACACAACAGGTAATCTCTTCTACGATACGCACTCAAAGGGAATCATGACCGTTATAATTAAGATTTTTATTAAATTCTAGTCTTTAATTCGAAGGCGGAACATGTACATCGTTCGTCCGGCGAGGACAGCGTCGCAGGACCCGTACCGCTACTACTACGACCAGGGCGTAGCGCCCGCGACCGCCTAGGGCTCCGCTGGCGACCCGCTCCCCCCCCCGCAGCGCCCCGACCGAACGCCGGACGATCTTCTTACCTCTGAACTCCAAGCCAAATATACACAGCGACCGCGTCACCCCGTGCGTCCGCTGCAAACATTGTAAATGCTAGCTTCTTTAGTTAAGAATCTACGTCAGTTAAGCCTAATTTATTTATTTATAATACGATATGATTAATGTTAATTTTCCGAAAAAACACGCCACTCGATTGTGACGATAAAATTTAAAAAAATGTTTTAAATATAAATCAGTCGTTTCATTTTGCACAAAATAGCACGCCCGGCGTGTAATTGGGTTGGCTGATTATTACAGTAATGCGAAATCAATGGAGATCAGTATGGAGAAAGCAGTAATTAGACGCGTGATAGACACGCATCGGCAATGCATGTCACGGCTCGGTGCATTGAAGTACTCACTTACTGATGCTAGAAAGCAACGAGATATCGATGTGCGAACCTACATAAAGATGTGCATTTTATGCTGTATGCTCTGGATACGCATTACGAAATAACCAGACCTTAACATATCGGTTATAATTTACAACCGCAATGGTCAGTGCTTAGACGTATTTATTAGATAAATGCAGCGCATGCAGTTAAAGCGAAAGAAGTGATATGCCGATGTGTTTTGTACCGATTACAAACAAAGCATTGAAAAATAATATAACTTTTAGAAATTATTCAGTTTATCTCGCGCATGCTTATTTCTCGCAGTATTATACAGAGTAATTGTAATTGAGTTCATTCAATCACTCATTGCATAACAAGCTAAAAAGTACTAAAAGAAGAATGAGTAATTATATATTCACAACAGTAGTTTTATATTCCTGCAATAGGCCTGAATTCCATCACTATTTACTTGTATCTACAGTAGAGTGAGGAGATGGTGTATTTGAGTAACAGCTCAGATCCATAGCAAGTAAATATACATTTTCAACGTGGTAAAGTTGCTGCACCTTATTTAGCGTCGTGAGAATCGCTGAGGACACTATGACAGCTGTTAGGATGGCCTTAAAATGTATGTCGATGGAGCAGGGTTAGGGGGGGGGGGGGGGGTGTTACAACATATGTAGAAAGCGCACTCTCGAGTAGCAAGGCGTTGCGGAGATAGGGTGCGAGAGCAGTGAGCAGAGAGATTCTTTATGACGAACGCCTGTGTTTGGCGCTGCGCGGGTGGGGATTGTCAAATTTAGTCGCGCTCGTGTTGGAGTGGCGACCATATGCGCCAGCGCGTCGTCATCGACGCGCTTGCCGCTGTACATCTGGGTATTACGCTCAACAGCACCACAGTCGGTAATCGTATTACGATTTATGGTAGTCCTTAGGACTACCATAAATCAGGTCGGTTTCTATTGGTTCCATGCAGAAATATCTATGGCCAAATATCTATGTCATCTGGCTTACCCAACTCACGGTTCAACTCCCGTCTGGTAGCGCCTCGAAGAAGGGCTTACCCTGTCAAGGCCGCTGTGAGCTTCTGCACGGCTGTGATCCTGCAGTCGGAGGTGGTTGGGATTAGAAGGTCGCGGATTCGGGGGAATACCTCGGGCGGAACTGGGCAGTTAGTGCACCGTCCGGTTTACTTAGTGTTAAATTACCAACTGGCAAGTAACCAGAGGGGTCTGGAGACGTATGTTTCCTATGATGGCGGAGGGTAGTTGTCGACCTGACGTCTTCAACCCTCGAATCGATCCGTCGGCCACTCAATCCCGAGTGACCGTGGCGGGCTGAGGGCGTCGCGGTCCGCAAAATATTCAAACTGAGTAACCTTTTACGCCAGGTAGAGGCAACGCAAAAGACCTCGAAACCGTGACCAGACCAGAGGGCGGAAAATCTGGCCAAATCTGGCAGTAAGGGCTTGAGGTCGGCCCGCTGGTTTCACATTCCAGTGCCTCGCGGTAAAGCTTCGGCTTCTTACGGGCATGTTGGCGGAGCTAGACTGTGGACTGTGTTGTCCCGGAGTCTCTGTGTAATCACCTCGCCGTTGAAAGATCGAACTATATCGTTATAACAGCCTGAGGTGACGTCGCTTGCTTCGATTTCAATTTTGTTCTAAGATAAGCTACTCTCTGCACTGTGACTCAGGTTTGATACTGCCCACGTATCTCCTAATTACCTTCCTTTCATGAAATATCTGACGGTATGTCTGGGATGCTACTTCTTATTCCGCTGCAGCGCGGGCGGCAAGAAGTGGCGCAGAAGAAATGCGGCATGCAGTCGCGGTCTCGGCGCAACCACACCGCGCGACGCGCAATGTAAGAAGATTAAGCCAATTTATCTCGTCAGCTATTTACACGTTGTGACGAACCGCGGCTGCGGCTGCGGCTGCGGCGCGGCCTCTAACGTAGTTAGCGTTCAAATTGTGCAAAGCTGAAGCGGCTAAACGCGCGGCCGGTATGCCGGTCACGTCCGCGACCGCCTTCCCTCGTGCGATTTCAGACCGAGCTATAATGAATAAGGGGCGGTGAAAAGTTTACGGGCGGGGAGCACTGCGAAATCTTATATACGATCCGTAGACAACTTTGTAGATATTTCACGAAATCTGTAAGAAACTTGTAGGGGAGATATGTACAAAATGACATACATGGACAAAACGACATAGTGCCCTTTGCGCGGGAACTGCCAGGTATTCCTTTCTCAAATCGACCGCTAGAGGCGCGGGACGAGGCGTCCGCAATCATGCAAGCGCCTCAGTTCCCCCCGCGCACGCGGCTGCGTTTGACGTGGCATAACAGAATTTGTGTATTGGCGAGTTTTTTTTTGTATGCAGTTCGTATTTACGCAGGTAGGTGTTTTCATCGTATTTCTTGTACATACTTGATGGAGTGCTGTTATTTGAAGTCCATTGTGTCAGCTTATAGTGCGTTTTCGTGTTTATTTCTGTTATAAAATATATATTTTATTGTTGAAAAATGTTATGCTGCTATGGACAAAATGACATAGACTGACTAGGGACAAAATGGCATAGTATGTCATTTTGTCCATACATATGGACAAAATGACATACTACAAGATGGTGATTATAAAACTTTAGGTCCACCGGGTTGTTTGGAAGAAATTGCCTAAGGCAATAAGTCTGCCCTTGCGACTATGAAGTCGTACAAAGATTATTATTATTATTATTATTTAATTTTGATATTTTGTTCTAGTTTGCGGGAAAATGCCGCGCAACTATCAACGAACATCCACGCGGCAAAATTGGAACGACGAATCAATGGCGAAAGCAATGGATGCTGTCAAGAATAAGAAGATGGGATGGCTTTTGGCTTCAAAAATCTTTGGTGTTCCCCAAGCAACATTGAGACGCCATGCTTTAGGTCATAATAAGATGCTAAAGCCAAATGCCAAGGGACTGGGGAGATTCAAAACAACTTTTCCCAAGGAAGTTGAACGAAAACTAATCCAGCATTTGAAAACTCTGGAAACAAGGCTGTTCGGCTTAACATACAAAGACGTGCAAGAGCTAGCTTACGAGATGGCAGAAAATTATGGATTCGAAAATTCATTCAACAAAGAGAAGAGAATAGCCGGTCAAGAATGGTTATCTGGGTTCCGGAAAAGAAACCCCGATATAAACTACGAAAACCAGAGCGGACATCTGCAGCTAGAGCGCAAGCTTTTAATAAGCCTCAAATTCAGCGGTTCTTCAATAAACTGCAGGAGATTCAAGAGAAGGAAAATATTCCTCCATCAAGAATATATAACGTTGATGAATCGGCACTATCAACTGTGCAAAAACCACAAAAAATATTTGCCACAGCTGGAAGGAAGCAAGTAGGTGCTATAACCAGCGCGGAACGAGGATCCAACGTTACAGTTGTTTGCTGCATGAACGCTACAGGCAACTACGTCCCACCCTGTCTCATATTTCCACGTAAAAATATGAAGAAAGAACTAACAGATGGTGCACCTACTGGAACATTAGGTATAGCACAAGAAACAGGGTGGATGTCAGCAAACGTGTTCTGCACTTGGTTAACCCATTTTCAGTCATATGTCAAGGCATCCATCGAAGACAAAGTGCTCCTGTTCGTCGACGGTCATGCCAGCCATAAAGGAATAGACTGCCTAACGTATTGCAAAGAGAATGGAATCATCTTAGTTTGTTTTCCTCCACATTGCACGCATAGGATTCAGCCGTTGGACGTGACCTTTTACGGACCTCTTAAAACTTATTTCGATCAAGAAATCACAAAATGGTTGAAATCTCATCCTGGTACAGTCGTCACACACCTTCAAATCGGTGCCCTCTTTAACGGCGCGTATGGAAAAACTGCAACTGTTGAAGTTGCTTGCAAAGGATTCGAAAAAACTGGCATTTGGCCACTCAACCCGGACATATTCACAGATTATCTCTTCGCACCTGCTGAAACTACCAATATACCTGCTGAAATTGAAGAGATGAACATAGAAGACGACAATGTTCCAGTAGGGCGTCAACAACGAACATCATCTGAAGAACCGCGCACATCAGTACAAAGTTCTCCAGCTAAAGAATCTAGCTCAGCCATTCCTGGGTCAAGGAAAAAGGAAGACGAGGAAACGCGTAACGGAAGTTGTCTTAACATCTACACCAAATATGGAAGAAGTCAAAAGAAAGTCAAATCCTACACCTGTGAGAGAAAACAGAAAGGTACAGAAGGTAACGAAGTTCTTAAACCTCAGTTCAGATAGTGAGGAACTGTTTCCTTCGCTAGAAGACGAGAATGACGATGACGCCGCCTGCATATACTGCAACGACTTATTCTCTCGATCCAAACCAGGAGAAGGGTGGTTGAAATGTATGGCCTGTGCACGTTGGGCTCACAGCTCATGTGCTGATGTGCCGAAAAAAACTAAAATATTTGTGTGTGAACTGTGTATCTAGGTGAAGTATTGTGATTTAATTGAAATACTAAATTTTTTCTTGCCTATGTCATTTTGTCCCTATTTGGTATGTCGTTTTACCCATACCACTTTGAAAATATTGTTCCGACAAATTTTGTTATTTTCTGTCTTAACTTTTTAAACTGTAGTTTTAAGTGGGAAATGATTACACTTTTGAGTTCCTAACTAAGCAATGATTGTACAATTACATGAATATGTGTAATTTGTATCTTAATTTCTGAATTATAGTTCTAAAACTAAACAGTATGTCATTTTGTACATATCTCCCCTACCATCCGTCAGAGAGAATGAAGACTCTATTTAGAGTGTTCAAAGTCACAATCTGGTTGTTGTAATGTAAAAAGGCATTGCGCTATATCAAGTATTGTGAGATTTCTAGTCATGCGGAAAATGTAAGTAATGGAAGACAAAGCTAGGAAAACACGCCACTAAGAATTTACTCTAGCTAGAATTCGAATATGCCTTATCTTCAGTTTTTTTCGTGTGTAAGCGCTGATAATTATTATTGTTGAATTAATTGATTAACCTTGATGAGAAACAATAATAGAAATAGAAATATATTTATTGTCCGAATTAGAACATAAAATTATGGTGATAATGCATTACGTCTCTCATATTTTCCTGTTGTCGTACAGATTATCAATTTTTACTTATTATTATTACTTCTTAATATTTAATTAATTGATTCATTATTCCACTGGCTCACCTATAATATCTAACATATTTTATTAATTAGAATAAAATGAGATTAGAAAAAAACAAAATAATAACAACCTTTCGATATTAAAATATCGAAATATACATAGAAATGGCCTGAAATACCAGTGTTTTACAAGCATATAAAATGAAATAACTAAAACAGCCAGGTTTAAATGAGTAGGTACAGAACTTGTAGGAGATTTTTTTTTCACTAAAAACATCAAAAATAATTAAAAAAGAAATTAAAAATCTAAATCCAGATATAAAATAAATCCCATTTTAAATGTATACTATTTAAAATGGGTAATCTTCATTTAAAATCGTTATATTTAATTGATTATACATGATATTTTGAAATAATAAAATTTTCATTGTCATTATAAATTATCCTCAATAAAATTCTTATAAAATAAAACAATATTAACGGAGTATATTACGAAATTCAAATATTTAAGAAATCTTCCTGACAATTACTTATATGTTTGGCTTTACATTTATGAACAGTCATTTGTGATTACATATCGCTGCTTAAAAACTAAAGTGCCACAAATCAAAATTTTGTTTTTTTCAGGAGAGCAGTTTTAAAATTTTCATTTAGTTTTTTTGCTTTTTTGGCACTCTTACTTACAATAATTTTGTGTCATTTTATTTGATTCGATGCGTATTTTAATTCCCTATCGCTTGTTTACTTCAATTTTGTGGTAACTATATCCCAAAGAAGATTAGCAGCACATAAGTCCATTTAGTTTATATTTTTTTTCAAGCAAACAAATTAATATTTTAAATAAAAGGCCACAAGTCGAAAAAAAAAATATGTTTCATTAAAAATTTTGGTCACAACCTTGTTGGATTGAGACAAACTTATATCTTAAAAAAAGAAAATAAAAAATTCGCACATCGAAATTACAAAAAAACAAACATATTATTATACATAGCTTTTTATTACAAAAATAAGGTTTTGGCACCATACAAAATAGGAAACAAACAAAAATAACTTATTCTAAAACCTCATCAGGCACAATTATCACTAATTATGAAAAACATAATAATCATAGCTTCTGCAATTGTAATACTACCTATAGGTAATATGGATAAATGCTCTGTACTAGTATAAACAAGAGATCAATATTTTAACTTAAGATAATAGTATTTTTTATATACGGTTTCTAAGTAATTACTAAATAACAGTTTCAAATATAACTATATTTGTTATATAAAATCTGTCTGTGTCCATGGTTACTATTACATTTAAAGATTAGCATAAAAAGCTTCGTAATACCTTGGTATCACATTTTTTTCTATCAGGTTCAGAATGCCCTGTTTTTTTGTCTCAGAAACTTTTAGTTTTTGAGCATATACTTTTTTCAGTGTCATGGTTATCACGGTATTGGTCTTCGCTTGTTTTTTGGTCAAAGTAGACACTGACTTAAACTCTGCGTCGTCGTAAGAAGTCTTAAAAAAGAACTTGTTTGGCTTTTCTTGATAAATTTTTATGACTTTTATGTCGGTCCATCTCAGCTTTTCTCCATCTTCTGTAACGGTGTAATTACCAGCAGTCAGAGATTTTAAGTCGTAGAAACTGTCGTGTGCCAGTTCGTGGACGGTGTAAGGGGTGCCTTTCTTCTTTGCCGTTTTAATTAAAGTAATGTACAGATCTGGTACATAAATGGCCGAAGATTTCAGTGCATTTGAAATATTCCTTCCAATAACGGAGTGTACAGAGTCACCCTCGTTTTGGGTATGGTTTAAAATTCTTTGTGTTCGGTTACTCATTCTGCAAGAGAAAATGAATTCATAAAAAAACGGTTATAAGTATAGTGAGTAAAATTATACATACAAAGTAAATTTATTATTATATTAAACAAAATAAAATATTAATTATCCATCATAAAGCGAAGTATTCCATTATTAAATAAATTCTAATTTTTGTGAAAGCCTTTTGTCTTAAAAGAAAACACCCCAAGCACAACAATGTCTGAAGCAAAACAGACGTTTCACAGAAACAACTCTAAAGCTTATAACAAAAATAACATAATTGGGCATTTTTTATTTGCTAAATGGCCACTTTTCAAAACGTGGCACTTTTGATTTATAAATGATTGTGTACTTACTTGTGCTTTATATGCGGAACAGACGCATTCCGAAATGTGGTCCTGTTGCTCATAAAATTTACACTCAATACAGGTAACTTTTCGCGATGTGGCCGTTTAGCAAAAAAATGACGTGCACTCGCGCCGACTGTTGGGTCGCAACTAAAAAGATGGCTGCTTTGCTCTGAACTTAGCTTCCAATCCGTGAAAATGCCAAAAGGGCGTATGCGTAAATTTGTTATTTAAAGGCCGATTTCGACGAGTGTCTTTGTGTTATATGAAAATAAGGGCGATTTTGGCCTCATTTTTTAAATAAAAGTAATTTTGGAAAATTTTGATTTGTGGCACTTTAGTTTTTAAGCAGCGATATATGGAACGGCGTTCTGGAACTGAAATCAGCTTTCGCTAGCGAAAGCTAAATGCAAAAGATTTCGCTTTTATTCTGTAGAACTCTTTAGGCTTTGCGTCAATATACTAGTAGGTATGTACATACAGCGGTTCATAATGTGCGCAAGCTTTATTCAAGTCTTGGCCAGAAGATTGCTTAGAAATACTTTTAACACAACTTAATGTGTAAACCTAGATTGTAAACTTAAAGCAATAAATATTATTCTTAAGCTAGCGCCAGCCCGGCAACGCAACACCGAGAAGTCTTGCATCTACATTAAGATATAGGTATATTTAATTCAAAATCAGGGATATCTACGTTTGAGAACGTTTAGAACCACAAAAAATTTGAAATGTCTGAGTCATCGATATTTTAGGATTCGAAAAATTTGAAAAATCGAAAAATTTGACTTCGAAAAATTTTACGTTAATTTGATTTATTCGTGAATAGGTTAAAGCTCATTAGATTTAGTTCCATATTTACGATAGCAATGGAAGCTGCCTCACAAACGGATATCTATGAAATTATCTTTCAAACATTACCAGATTAAAAAAAATCTTTCGCCAATAGGTTTTATTCGTCCATCGGAAGAAGTGATTACATTTAATTTTATGGTCCCTTACATACTAGTATGATACATTTGTGTATATCCCCACACCTATTTGTGGGAGTTGCCACACAAACATACCTCTTTGAAAACACTTTTTTTTACCGTGCCCTGACACATTAAAAAAAATCTTTCGCCAATAGGTTTTATTCGTCGATTGGAAGAAGTGATTAGGTTTAGGGTTCCGTACCTATGGTAGTAATGGGAGCTGCCATTAAACGGAAATATTCGAAATCGCATTTTAGCCTAGCCTTGTCCGATTTAAAAAAAATCTTTTGCTAATAGGATTTATTCCTCAATCGGAAGAAGTGATTACATTTATGGTTCCGTACATACGATATATTTGTGTATATCAGTATGTGTGGTAGCTGGCACACAAATGGACCCCTTTTAACACATATTTATAGCGGTGCTGATCAATAAGTTTTTTCCTACATAAACTACAGTATACCAGACTGTAGCTTCTCTTAGAACAAAATTCAAATCAAATCGAATACGTCACTAGTCGAAGGGGCTCGGATATGGCCGCCAGATGTCCCGCTACTCGGCCCACGTGGATATGCAAACGTTTGAAATAGTCGCCAGCCTTTACCTACGCGTAACGCTAACCAAAGGCGTTCGTCGAGACGTACCCCTCTGCCCACATCCCTTGCACCCTCTTCCCGCAATGCCCTGTATCTCGAAATTAAACCTACTGTTTAGTGGTATACTGTGCAGAAACTAAGATATAACGGCGATGTTATTATTCGTTGATTGTATGAATGGCTATTGTCACCACCAACTTCTTAGATTTGAAATGTTCTATAGTATAATTGATTTGTGATATACACGGTGAAACGGCGTTAACTACCAGCCGCAAAACACACCTCGTTAGTATTTCCCGAATGCATTTCCCAATTGGAGCTAATGGCTCATTACGATTAGCAAGCAGCCACTACTTTGCTTTGCCGCGGCGTAGAGCCGCAGCCGCGCGCTGAAAATCAACATCATTATTACGACAATTACTAACCGGGCAATCCGCGAAAACATAGACCGGTGGGCGAATTTTAATTAATGACCGATAATGTATGTATAACGGAAAAGCGATAAATCACACATTTCCCCGGAATAATGGCACGCATTGGTGATGGCGTGGCGCGTCGCCGGCCGACCGACGCGATGACACGAAATGACATTAGCCCCAACGCGCGCGTAAATAAATGTGCGACGCTATATTCGCTCGATTGTCATAATAAATAATATAAAAAAGGAAGCACCCGACGTTTCGGTGATGTTCCAACCGCCATTGGCCAAGGTAGACTGCGGTTGCAGCATCGACTAAACTTCGGGTGTTACAAACTCACGCGGTTAGTTTTTATCTTTTTTATAATGTCAAACAACCGCGATAGTCTTCTATTTCATACGCTCGATTGTCGTTGGGCACTACCGTTGATTATATAGGGTATTAGGGTATTATTGTTCAATGTCAACAACAGTTGAGAGGTGTCAACTCAATGGACGAACCCGTCACCCCATGCTGGCATAATGATATATGATCGTTCTTTCAACCATGCGATGAACGTAGAGACTTAGACATTCCACTATCTAGCCCCGCCAACCGGCCCGTCAGATTCGAACGCCTTGCACTGAGAAGCACGGCCCGGTGGCATAGTGGTTAGGTCGCCTGATCTTACATTGTAAGGTCCCGGGTTCAATTCCCGGCTGGGTCACCATTTTCCGTTAGGATCAAATTAACGGAATTGCATTTTCAATTCTGTCGATCGAATGCAATAACAAGACACATACTTACAGACATCTTACACTCACATATAACACGTCATAGTAGGGTTGGTTGTAAGAGATTGTCATATGACAACTTGGGTTGTCGACTACAGCGGGCAAGCCCGTCACCTCAGGAAGTTTTAACGATTAGTCGTTCTATCTCCCTGGAAGTGAACGTAGAAGACTTGGGGACGAAACAGTCCACCGTCTAGCTACGCCACAAGCCCGTAAGAGGCCAACGCCTTAACCGCGAGACAGCCAGGAATGTTACCTGGCGGGCCGACACTCACACCCTTACTTTCAATTGTGACCAGATTACTCCGGTCTCTCGTTTGGTTACGAGTTCGAGGTCGCTTGCGCGGTCCTCTCCCTTAAGAAGCGGTGAAACGGTGTCTACCGAATCTATCGCGGACCGCGGCGTCCTTTGCCCGGCTGTTCACCCAGGATCGGATGGCCGATGGTCATTTCAAGAGCAGTCGCCGTAAGGTCCGCAACCACCCCCGCTCTAAAGGAAACAGTACAACTTCCAGACTCCCCCGACTGTTTATTGTCACATGACAATTGTCATATGACAATTAACCCGCCCATTGTGACATGTTCACAATAAAGAGTATAAACAAACAAACGTAGAGACTTAGACAGTATCACTATCTAGCCCCACCAACTGGCCCTTCAGAGTCGAACGCCTTGCACTGAGAAGCACCCAGCGGGCCGCCTCGCCCCTGACTACCAGTTATAGACGGTTTTCTCCGACCTTCTTCGAGGTCGCTTGCGCGGTCCTCTACCTAATGTAAGAGGCGATTAAGTTTGAATCATCGCGAGCCGAGGCATTTGCCCGACTGTTCAAGCGGAATCGGGTAGCCGATCGGCTGTTTCAAGAGCGGCTATCATTAGGTCAACAGCCACCCGCGCTTTATAGGAAACAAAGTCGCTTTCAGACTAACGCGGTTATCAGTCGGAATACACAGTCGATTGCCTGGCGCCGGACGGTGACACAGATTCCTACCTGGGCTCGAACTTTTTGGATGAGGCTACTGGATGGGTGTTGACCCTTGAGTTGAACCGACCCATAAGCGAATCGGCTTGTAATGGCCCAACTGGACTGGATTTGTTAGCGCCAAATGCCAACCTCAATGCCAGAGTACGTTTTGCCTACCCTTCTGCGCAGGCTACAGGCAGGATAGCATTGTCTGGCGAAACAAATAGAAATTTATTTGGCAGTCTATAATAATATTGATAATGAGAGTATATTATAAGATACGGAATGATTATAAAAAGCCATTATTTAACCAATGATGACAATAATAACATTCAATTAGTAGTGCGATCTATCGCATTTTTATATGGGCTGATTACATACCAAAAACAATCAGAAGAGAGAGAGAATAAAATGCCATCTAGTAGTCTATGAACGTTAAAGCACATAATTATTACATATTGAAATCTGAATAGTACCTGAAATAGAAAAAATGACATCTTTATGTAATTAATAATAAAATAAGAGCTATGTTTTGAACATTCGTTGTTATTATATTACCGTGTTAAGCATAACAACTTTTAAAAACAGACTCAGAGAGCATTTGAAATCTTCCAGATAAATTTCCTTTCCCTCCCATTCCCCTCCTTTTTAAACTTTAGCGTTCTTATAGGTATTATTTGATGTGGCAAACCTGTGCCCACAAAGAGTAAAGTATATATTTCTTTCTATCCTCTTTTATTTTATTTGTCATACTCATTATATATGGTAAGTTATGTAGTCTACTCGCAAATAATGTTCATACAGAAGTATAGGTATGATTAAAGTGAAGTCTTAAATACTATCACCCCAGAACAGATATACAATCTAGTGGGGGGATAAAATCCACACAAATGCAATCTTATCTGCTTCGCAAAAATCAATTGTTTTGTTTTGGATAATTTTATAAAATAAAAATAAATATTGCCTGCAGGCAATTAGCTCGCCTTTTCTTAAGAATAACGAGTTTTATTTTTATTATTATTATTTTATTTTGAGATAGGACACCGTAAAATCTCGTTTTAAACGCCATATAATGGGCTACTGAAATTTTTATCACTTTTGATGTCAGTTCGGGCGAGCATGTTCAATTTCTGTGCCAAATTTTATGACGATAGATTTAAAGCTGGCTGAGATAGAAGGCGGTAGCATACATCCAGAAGGTTAAACGAGCGGAGTCACAGCTATAGGGTACCGTTTGTACGCTCTGTTTGGTACGAAACAACAAAATGCAAACTTAAGTTACTTATAAAAATCTAAGAAAATACATTGGATTTCGTATTACTATAGTCAAGACGCCAATTCCGCTGAATATATTTGAAAGAAAATAAAACCCCTGAAAGTAGCTCGTAGCAGCCGTTCGTAGCGGAAGCGTAGCGGATGCGTAGACCAACTTTGGCGGCGTAATTATTACACGCGCGCTGCTGGCCGGAGCGTAGAGCTACGAGGCGAACTAATCAAAGCCAAAACCGCGGTGGGAATACTAGACTGCACTGTGTTTATGACGTTTCTGTTTACGCTTGTGATTGGATCGGTGTGCTACGCGAATATACGTAGACACACAGGTTAAGTGTGTCTACGTACATTCGCGTATGGTTACGTATATTCACGTATACTCACGTATATTCGCGATATCGTTGAAATAATAACGTGGATGTGTTGTTTCCGTATGTATGTGTGTGTATGTGTTGTTTCCGATGTGTCGCTAAGTAGCTGACTTAGCGACTGAGTGAGATGTGCAGTTTGTTGACGGTATACTGTCTTTGGCATTTGGGGGTAAAGCTTAAAACCATAAGGCTAGATTGATCCAGAGCATGCTAGTTTTTCAGTTTTTTGGTTTTACTTAGTATGTACAAATAAAAAAAAAGTCAATCCAAGATTGTCCCGGCAAGTAGCCAAGGACTGATTATATCTGAATATTAATTTAATTTAAAAAATCGATGAGCGCCCTTTCGCGTTTTATTTGTTGGGCCCATAGCTGAGAAACGAACCGCGCCACCAGAGGCGTTATTATTTGATTAAAATGTATGGCGAAATTTCAATATTATTAGTGTAGCTTGTATCTGAGATATTCTAACCAAAGTTTCACAATGTGATTTTAACTCAACAAGGCATTTGTGTACCAAATTATAAGTGTCTTAATTCAATGTTTCGATTGAAATATGAATAGGGCACCCCCTGGTGGACCGATTTCAACCACAACCCTTTCAACTCTTGCCATGATCAAATGATGACTGCATGCCAAATTTCAGCTCAATCGGATTAAGCATTTGGGCCCTATCGTGGAGGAATACACACGTGGACAGACAGACAGTCAGAAGTTCGTTCACAATATTTTACCTTCGTCGGTTGGTGGGCCGAAAATGTAAAATACATAGCGGAAAGGAAAATCAATACACATTTAATACACGTTAAATCATTTGGAAAACAACAAAAGAAATATGTGAAATATAAGGTAGGTTTGAAAATCATAAATCAAGCGTACGTCGTATATGGCTGAAATCCAAGAAAAGACTGCAAAATAAAATAAAATTTACTATAGTGGTTACGGAGGGTAAACCCCTTTCTTTATTTAAATGAAGGAACTAAATATATATTAAACCTAATGGCTGCTAAAGTCTGTAATGGGGTTGAACAGTACAAAACTAATATCCGTTATTTACTTGTCTCACAGGCAGGGCAATGCTTTAAGGAACAATATATGTACAAGTATATTCGTTGCGAAGGTAACGAGTATTGGTGTGGATAGGGAAACAGTTACAGGAGCAACCGCAGGTGCTACGCAATGTGGCGTTGCGTCAGTAACAACGAGAGTTCTGCCAGCTTACACTCACTAATTTACTTTTTAGTTAGTTGGATTATCATGGTATTATTATGACAGGTTTTACAATAAAGTAATAAGTACCTATTATTTAAAAAGGAATGAAACTCTATGGTCATTACTTCATAACTAAAGATAGGAATTATTGCACTCGATGAAAAGATTCTAGGATGGATGTACTGCGTCATCGGCTTCTGTCAACGGCCATTTTTGGTACAGCGTGTGGAGTTTTGATAAATCATAATCGCCTAATCTGCTTATTAGTTTTTAGAAACGTTTATCCCCTCTTTGTCAACGTAGGATAGGGAAGCCCGAGGCGAATCGGATCAATACATGTTCAAGGGTTATAAAAAAATAGCTTTTCGTTTTCAATGCTATTTTTAATGTCAACATCTCAATAAACATGCATTTGGTTATTACATAAGCTAACTAAATCTTAAATTCAAAATAAATCTTTCTACCCAGAGGCAAAAAACCAGAAAAAAAATACGAATTGCCCTAAGTTTCTTTGCGAATCGGACTCTACATATACCTCTTTTAAAATTTGGTAATTTCTTAAAGTAGCATTTATAAAATTGTTTATAAAACTAATTGACAACTTTATTATGATATCAACTATCATTATTGGCATATCAATACAGATAATAGATACAATATTTGTAGCAAGAAATCGAAAACCTAATAAATGTTTTTATTATGAAAAAAATCGTCATTATTGGCACAAAGTTACAATCATAATATGGTTCTTTACTTCCACCTCTATCAGCACACTTATCATGGCACCATTCCTCCTACGCACTGCATGGTATCCAGTCTTCTGACGGAGGATAAAGACAAATTTCAAAACAATACATACAAAAGCACTCTATTGATGTTGACGATGATATGCTTTTCTTGGTCTTAATTCTTATTGTTATCATTACTTTTTTCTTAATATTTTCTTTGCTTTTGTCTTCTTCTTAATTTCATCGTCATTCATCGTTTGCTGCTAACCTCGATGATTAATGGTACTTCACGATAATTTAACTCTTATCTGTAGGCTCGTGTAAGGCACACCATAGATCTAAGCAGCCCGACGCATAGACATGTCTTTAGTTAAGAATTTATTAACAGACTATCATTTTCTTTGGATACCATTGTACATTCTTTGGACACTTTTTTTTTGTATGTAGGTACGTGCAAACCGTCTACAAAAAAAGTAATAAACGGCCACAACACGAAATTAAACAGTGAAGGGTGATGATCCAATTCGCCCAGAATGACATGATTCGAATCGCGCCCCCTGTGATATAAGAATAAAACATTTTAAAATAAACAATATTGAAATACATAATTATATGCAAATCAAATCTTACACTAGGACCATTGCCAAATAACGTTAGACGGAAATGTAGAATTCCGACATAATATCTTAATAAAACTTAAAGAAATTGTAAATACGTATCTTAGATTCGCACCAAATTGCAACACACTTCCAAGTCCGTGCCGCTAGCAAGCATCGCATGTACGAACCTGTTCGCGACAGACACATTTTAATACTGAAGTGGTGGTGGGCGAGTACGAGAGGGAAGTGATACATCTGTCGGATGCGCGTAGCAACAAGCGACCGTGCAAATATTTACTTTTGTTTTATGTTGATCCAATCGCCGTGTGATTCGATTCGCCTCTGTCTACCCTATACATATTATTACACAAATAAATGGATGTACCCATGTCACCCAATAAGCTTGGATGATCCGTGTTCGGAGTATCGATATTTCCAAATAATAGATCAGATTCATTTTTCAACAAAACCATACGTTGGTAATTAAAAAAGCATTTTATGTTTCCATTTTGCTATTTCATATGCCGCTAACTAAAAACAAACATAACTGTATTATAAACGGTTGGCAATATGTCCTCATTTTTAATTATTATTCCTTGCATTCTGCTGCTACAAATACTTATGACTATCTGAATATATTAATGATTTATAAATATTATTCTACCAATTATTACCATGAACAGATTCATGAATTTGATTATTATTTTATAAAATGCGCTATAATCAAATACTATATTCTAATAATCCAAAAAATGTTACCATTTGGTTTAAATATTTTTTGTTTTATGGATGATATTTCGCAATATCTGTATTTTCTAGTCGATTTGTTGCAAAATAAATACAATAATATATGTATCATGAATTACTGGTTATATGTTTTAGTTTTCTGTTATTATTATGTCTTGTATTCTCTCAATAGAAATATTTCTTATGATTATCTGAATTTATCAACGATTTATAAATATTATTTTACCAACTATAATTATGACCGAATTCTTAGGTTAGATTATTATGTCTTCGAATGCACTACTAACATAAATGAATTAATTGTATTAATGAGTAATACAAAAGTGATAGCTATACCAATAACACTAACGATTATAAACAGCGATATATACAACAAAAGCTTATGTTTCGAACATTTGGCATTAGCCAATTTACCGATTATAATAGTAATATACAACAAAGTAACACAAAATCATAGAAACACTTATTTAAAACTGGAAACTTTTGTGGGCACGTGCTGCAAGTTAACCCATGTATTTGATGTTTTAATTACTAAGCCACAGTATAGCAATGAGATTAACAAGCTGTGCTCTGAAGACAAAATTCCACGGATTCAATGCTGCAATTGCCTTACAACCCTGAATATGAGAGACAATGGTAAGAATAAAAATGCCTTAATAAAATGTAGATTGAAATGCCCTTCCAGTAAATATGACTTCCTCTCACTTCCTAAGCGATTTCAACAAATTGAAAATATCGAAATTGATAAAACTTTATATCACCAACCACTATGGCTGACGTGATAAGCGATGAACTATGTGTCCTAGATTCCATGCAAATAGCCGATATTACCTACCCACCTGACTGTCAAACGAAATTCGCTGGAGAATATAATAGTACCATATTAAACCTTAATATACGAAGCATTAACAAAAATTGGGACCAACTTATGATATTTCTACATACACTTAATTTGAACATCGACGTGATCATCTTGACCGAATGTTGGATTAATGCTGTTGCTCGAATTCCACAGTTGGAAGGCTATGATTGCAGTCACACCGAAAATAATCGCAGTCGATCAGACGGCGTAGTTGTGTATACGAGATCATCTTTAAACGTATCCGTGAATGAGTTATATATAGATGACGCGAATGGGCTTCATCTACACTATAGTAATATCAGTATTGTGGCAATACATCGCTCTCCATCGCAATCCAATGCCACACAATTTATACATTCACTCATTTCAAACATAAAGGGCTTATGCAATGATCATAATAATGCCTTGAACATTGTACTTGCTGGGGATATCAATATCAATATATGGCCACCGATCGATATATGCTGATGATTACGAATGCTACTTGCACGAATTAGGGTTTATTTCCGCTATAAATACTCCAACCAGAGTAAATGGCGAAGTGCAGTCATGCCTAGATTATATATATGTCAGATCAAGGCACAAAGCCAAATCCGCAGTAATCCAGTCAACAGTGATCGACCATTACAGCACATTAATTGCAGTCTGTGGCCACAGATGGTCAGGTCGATCACCAAACCCGAAAAAAATTAAAATAGTCGATGAAGCAACCCTACATCACTCATTGTCCATGGAAACTTGGACCGATGTGTTAACAGATCTCAATGTAAACAGCGCTACTGACAAATTTTTAGAAATGTTCCAAACTCATTTGTCTAACCATACCACCATAAAAGCTATATCACATAGAACTAGAAAAATAAAACCGTGGATTACGCCGGGGTTGGTGAAGTCAATACATAAGAGGGATGCATTACATAAAAAAACCAAACGATATCCAGATAACATCAGGTTACAAAATTATTATAAAAGATATCGCAACTTATGCGCAAGACTAGTAACACAAACAAAGGAAAACTTTTATAGACAGAAGATCGAAGACGACAACTATAATCCTAAAACGACTTGGAATGTAGTAAAAGAGCTGAGTAATCTAAAAAGAACAAACAAAGGCAATATATCCGAGCTAAACATTGGCAATGATAAAATAAAAGGTGAAGCCAAAATAGCAAGCGCACTTAATAAACATTTTTCGGGCATCGGAAAAACTAGCGTTAAAAGTATGTGACCATTTGCAAGCTACTGAACAGCAAATTGCGCAAAGGATTGATACGACCAACAACAATCCATGCTTTACAATAAAATATATTACTGAAGACGAAGCTTTGAATGTAATAAAAAATATGAAGGTAAACTGTGCAAAGGGATCAGACCAAATATCTGCTAAAACACTAAAAGTTTCAGCTAAATATTTGGTCACTCCTATTAAGCATATATTCAACTGTAGCATAGAAAACGGAAACTTCCCAAATGCATTTAAGTCCGCAAATATTACCCCGATATTTAAATCAGGCGATAAATACGATCCCAACAACTATAGACCTATTTCAGTGCTTGGTGTGCTATCAAAGATTTTTGAAAAGCTCATAAACAATCAGCTCTGCTCTCATCTGGAAAAAAACTTGCTGTTATCGGACAGTCAGTTTGGGTTTAGGAGAAATAAAGGAACCCATGATGCCATATTAAGCATTACGGAATGCATTACAAACCACTTAGACAAAAGCAGAAGGTGTCTTGCAATATTTTTGGATCTTGCGAAGGCATTTGATACTATCTCTCATGAAATCCTACTTAAGAAATTAATAAAGATAGGCATCAAAGACAGAGAACATCAGTGGTTTCGCAGCTATCTTTCTGAGAGAACACAGCGGGTTCGGGTTGGTGACACTCTCAGTGAAGAGTGCTCTAATAGTTATGGCGTTCCGCAGGGTAGCACTCTGGGACCTACTCTGTTTCTGATCTATATAAACGACTTATGTGAGCTTGATACTGGGGGGGAGATCGTGACATACGCCGATGATACGGCCATCATACTTGCTTCAACCAGTTGGGAAAGTGTTTACAATATGGCTACACATGCGTTGAAAAAAGTGAAAAACTGGTTGGATAGCAACCTGCTAACCCTGAACGTGGGTAAGACAAAATTTATGACCTACAGCATAGATTCTCGACAGCAACCAGCGCCCACCTTTAAATTAAATTTGGAAGAAGACATTGTCCATAATACAATAGAACGCGTCAATATCATCAAATATCTAGGAATTGAAATCGATCCTTATCTCCGATGGAATGTACATATCAATAGTATTTCAGGGAGGATTAGAAAATTTATTTATTTATTCAGAAATCTCAGAAGTGTGCTAGATGTGAAAACCCTACGATCAGTATATTGTGCATTGGCTCAGTCGCTTATGTCCTACGGACAGATTGGCTGGGGTGGTGCGGCCAGGATGCACCTGGACCCGTTAATTAAGGCCCAAAAGGCGATAGTTCGCGTCATTAATAGGAAGCATTATTTATATCCGTCCGATGAGCTTTTTAGGGCATTCGACGTCTTGGATGTGAGACAGTTATACGTGAGAAATATTGTTACGCATTTCCATAGCTGCACTGATCGTCATTCTTCGCTAAACCACTCATATGACACCCGAAATAAAAATAGACAATCCCACCAGCGAGTGAATACGAGATTTGCACAGAAGCATTACGCGTTTCTGGCACCGCGTCTTTATAATTCCTTCTGCTCCTCCTTGGGGAAGGCTAAAGTGCAGAGTTCAATTAGTAAATTGACTCTGAAGAAATATATTTTCAAGTGGCTCATGACGAAAGGTAGAAGCCAGTGCGAAGAAATGGTGACTCACATCCTGACCTAGGCCGTATTTGACACATCTATTTATTTATCTATTTACCTTTTTGGGCTTTTATTGGTGGGTCTAGGTGCAGTATGGCCGCGCCGCCTTAGTTCGATATTGCCATGTATCATCAGTGACTGTGCCAAGGCATAATGTATGGATCTCATAGTTTTCATATCTGAAACATTTCTGATACTCCTGAGGATATATATTAGTTTACGGACCTTTTCGGCGACCTTTTCGATATGTATTTGCCACCGAAGATGTTTATCGACATGAACACCTAGGTACTTTACAAAATGCACACGCTCAATTTGTGCACAGTTACAATCAAGACTGTCGCTTTCGTGTAGGACTAGGTTATAATTTTTGTGGAGGTTGCTAACGAGCATCTATGCTGAAGGCTACAAGCTTAGTTTTATCCACGTTTCGGCGTTGACAGATTGTGGTCAGGCCAGCCCTTGACACTTTTCTTCGCGGCAGCTGCCTTGTTGTATGCACTTTCCCAACTATTCGATTCGAGTGGGAAGGCAGTATCGTCGGCGTGGGATAGTATATCTGCGTCAACGTCCATTTCACAAAGCCCATTTGTGTAGAATGAGAGGGGAGTCGGTCCAGGAGTGCTTCCTTGTGGGACCCCATGATTATTGTGGAGACTATTACTGGGTGAATCGCCTGCCCGGGTACGCTGTTTTCGGGATGCAATACAGCTGCGAAACCAGTTTAGTTCGATACCTGTAATACCATATTTCCCAAGTTTCATTAGGAGCATTTCATGGGATACTGTGTCGGGAGCTTGCGCGGGGTCGGGAAGTACAGTAATACACTTTTTGTTGGCGTCTACATACCTAGTGATATGCTCTGACATTTTTAGTACTGCATCTTGTGTTCCCATTTTTGGATCTGAAGCCGTATTGGTTTTCGGATGACATGTGATTGGTTTCTAGATGATTACAGAGTTGTGTAATTACTATTTTTCCCAAAATTTTTGCTAAAACATCAGGTACCGATATCGGTCGATAATTTGAGGGATCAAACTTCGGTCCATATCTGTCACCTGATACTTGATAAGAAATATGTTTTCGGTTGATTATGTTTAAAAAAAAATATGATAATATTATATTAATTAATTAAATTCACAAGTATATGCGCACAGTAAGAAACCTTTTTAGGCTACTTAATTTATTGGTCAATTTAGTTATATATTAATCTATATATTTATTTATTTTACTTATCTATAAACTTAAATATTTTCTTTTTCTTTAATTAATATTAGTTCTTTATTTATATACACATTTATATATTTATAATAACCTTAAAATTTATAAGAATGAATGAGCGATCGGAATGAATAAGAAAAAAAAAAAAAAGAAAGTGAAGTCACTATGATTAAAGTGAAGTCTTAAATACTATCACCCCAGAACAGATATACAATCTAGTGGGGGGATAAAATCCACACAAATGCAATCTTATCTGCTTCGCAAAAATCAATTGTATTGTTTTGAATAATTTTATAAAAAAAAAAATTAAAAAAAAATGTTTATAAAGAGACATGACAAGTTAGTTACCTATATAATATTTATTTATATATTTTAAAAGTTAATGACACAATTTTGCAAATTAACCAAGCTAAATTATTTACGTATATTAGAATTACATAATAATAACAGTAGTGAAATACCGACAATATATTATGACTGTTGGGATAACCGGTCGTTCGGATAACAGGTGTTCGGATGATCGATGTTCTACTGGAGGTACATAACATTTTTGCACTTAAAAAAAAAGGAATTATTATTTTGTATTAGTTACAACGTTTATAAGAAATGACCGGTTGGGTAAAGTGGAAATTTAAATTTAATATTCTATATATCATTAATTAAATAAATATTTTTGATTTAATTTTAATTTCAAACCGGTAGGTACTGTATGATATATGTAATGTTTTTTAGCTGAAAACTGATCATTTCTCAACTCGTTCCTCTCAAAAATCTCTTTCTTTAAAACATTTCGATCACCCCCTTCCAAATTATCGGTCGAAAATCTTGTTCTACTCTTTATAGTACTAAGGCAGTGTAAGGCAACCTTGGAGATGGCTCTATGTTTATTTTGTTACTTGGCTTGTATAAATTTCATCGGCTCATTCGCAATCAGGCCGCTCCGAATGTGAATGTACAGGGATTGATTTCAAACAGACAATCAAATCAAACCGACTAAACACGCCAGTCAGGTGTTCACACTCGAAATCGCCCAGTTAGATGTGATTGGATAGAAATAACTACTATAATACAATCGATTAGAAAGTTTATACATTGGTATCTAGTTACCTAATATTCGATATAAATCTAATAAGTAATTTCACGTACCTAGTAAAAATAAGAATTCATTGTTAAAAAAAAATGTTCACAGTTCTCGACCTATAACCCTTTAAGGACCATGGGACATATAGGTATGTCCCATAAATTCGAACATCATTTTATAATTTATCGATTAGGAATAATTTATAAATTATATATATTTCCATATTATTGAGAAACAAAAATATTAATATTACCAAAAAAATATGTTTTTCAAAAATGTACCGTATTTTTTTTTTAAATATCGCAAAAGGCAAAAGAACTTGGGTGATTTTAAATAAATAAAATATTTATGGTGATTTTTCCAATTACATTTTTTTCTTTTAGTACTGTTTTAGTAAGTAACGATATCAGATTGCTTAGTTAAATAATAAAATATACAAATTTTGGAAAAACTTGTACATTTGCATCTTTACCACATGGACACTCACGTCGCATCAATATGTACAAAATCTATTGAACCAATTTTCACAAAACTTGACGTACATGTTAGTTACACCTTTAATAGTTTTATGTATCAAAATTTTCTATACTCTACCGCAAAGCTTATAGTCCTCAAAGGGTTAAAAAATGTATGGTAGAGTGGTAGAGGTATTTTGCTTCTCATTATATAACAAACCCATGCAGATAAGTCGGTATTTGCAATCCTACGCTCTTTACATACAACTATTATATCATTTATTTTAATTTGTAATTAACAATAATCTACAGTAAAATGAGCATTTAAAATGCATAGAAACAAAACGTGATAGCAAAAACTGTTTCCAGTGATGATATTTTAATGTCACCTAACTATGCTATAGTCTGATCTAAGGTGGACATAATAAGTATTTAAATAATCATAATTGCTTAAAAAATAAGTTAATCTTACCTAATAATACAAAATGAGTATAGATATAGTACATATAAAGTTTATATAAGTTAGGTAGATCGATTTTTTCTTCTTCAGAATTTCAAAACCTCCTTATACGGAAAATGTATTTTATGTTATGGCCACTCTACACTTAGTCCGCGAATCGCGCCCGAAGCCGCGAAGGTGCGCGAACGCCTAGTGTGGAGCCGTTTCGCATATTCTTCGCGGCTTCGCGCTCTGTTCCCCAATTTTTGTCGGTTTTCTGTCTCGCGACAGAGGGACCGCAAAGCGCGAACTTAGTGCGAACGCGCATAGTCTTAACACTCGCGCGT
This sequence comes from Micropterix aruncella, assembly GCA_944548615.1. Taxonomy (NCBI): domain Eukaryota; kingdom Metazoa; phylum Arthropoda; class Insecta; order Lepidoptera; family Micropterigidae; genus Micropterix; species Micropterix aruncella. The sequence continues at coordinate 24,745,676 of OX155951.1, read as the reverse complement.
CGCTCAGTTGACTGTCGGCAGCGTCGGTTTGTAGTCATGTCTGTTCCTAATTAATATGTTGCTGAGATTTCCTACAAAATTACCGTAAACTGGATGAAACAATTTCAGCTGCAATTTCTTGAATACTACTAAACCGAACACGTTTTTTGGGATGTAAATCGTAAAGATTTTATGAAAAAATATAAAAATCACGACGCGTCATTAGCGCCATGATGAAAAAACATGTAGAAATTTTGAAAAAAGGGAATCCCTTGCTATCTAGTTACAGAAATTACAAAAGTAAAGAAAAAATCCTACTTGAAAAAAGCTCAGTTGGTTTGAATATAGAATAATGAATGGATGATATAATTTTGTTTTTACTTTTATATATTCATAATTATAGTGCGCTATTGCGCACAACATGAGGGATGCAGTTGAAGCTAATTTGACGTCTATCTCCTTCAAACGCGCGAAATATAATGTGAAACTACCGCGAACCATTGCCAGTGTGGAGCTTTGTTTCGCTCATCGCGAGTTCGCGGTGAGTTCGCGCCGCGAAGTCGCGCGCGATTCGCGGACTACCTAAGTGTAGAGCGGACTTTATGTACATACATAGATCAAGGGATAAAAAAATAAAAAATGTATTTTTTGGTTTAGTACTGCCGCAACGAGGATGAAATTTAGGTTTTCGAGTTTTTTTATGATAAAAAGTCAGAGCGATTTGTGTTACAGGGAAATAGGCATTTATTATTTTATATCGTTTATATGAGAGGATTCACACTAGTAACCATTTGGTTATAATTAAAAACTTCAGATACATTGTCCAGCTTCTTTAATAAATTAAATCAAGAAAAACCTAAAATACCGTCGAAATTACAGTGGAAGGTAATCGTATTTGTTGTTGAAAACTGGCATGAGGTTTCGTGATTCCAGGTGATTTCTTATAAATCTATCTCCGGAACCAGCAGACGTTTTTCTGACTATTTTGAGCATTCGTTATGTAGTTTAATGTGGCAGGAAAAACTCTTGATATAAGGTATTATTGCCGCCGGGTGATCGGATTATTTTACTTGGTCGGGTCGTATCACGCGGGGAAGATTTCAGACGTGTGGTACGTCCGTCTTTTGAAGTGGTGGCAGGATAAAACGGGAAACGGAAAAACTGGAATTGCCTCTATATATGGTTGTAGTAGTAGGTCTATAGGATTTGTGGACTGATAAGACCGGGCGGGGAGAAAGGAGTTGCAATGTACGTAGGTACGTTGTATTATTCGCTACTCACTATTCGTTACTCATCATTTTGCTTATTTAATAATATTTATATTGCAGAGTCTAAAATCATCTAACAAAAATTAAAACTTTTATTTTTCCCGAAAATTCAACTATCTTGCGGCAGCTTTAAATTTTGAAATTGTTTTTTAACAATTATTTCTCTTATAATCTCCATACCACAGAGCGCGCAGTGGCTCCCAATTAGTTTTTCCTGCGTACCACTTTAAGAAAGACCCTTAAACTCGCGTCCCCTTATTGCAGGAATCTATATATATATATATATAAAACAAAGTCGGGTTTGTTCGAACACTTATAACTCGAGAACGGCTGGACCGTTTTTCATGGTTTTTGTTTTGTAGTATTTGTCTCCGTCCCGAATAGCAGAATAACTATTAAAAACAAAAATTGGAAAATTGACGAAAAATTAAAATAAAAGAAAAAACTTTTTCCTATACAAAATGTAAATCCGTGTTTTTCTCATGGTCGGTTGTACGTGGCATGTTCACGTATCGGCAAATCATTCTCTTTATTTGTTCTTGCGCCTGATAAAATAACAAAAAATGTCGTATATCACAAGATACTTCAATGAAGAGAATTAAACAGAGTCACGGGCGTAGCTATAGCTTTCACATGGGGGGGGGGGGGGGGGGGGGGGGTCCGCGGGTACGAAAAAGTATAAAGATAAACTAGTTATATGCCGGACTTCACGCAGAAAAAAGCAAAATTCTAAACTCCAATCTCAGTTATTTAAAAATTACGTAAACATAAAAAGTAATCGCAAGTTAATCCCGCACAAATGATAGTTACTTTAAGTACCGACCTTTAAATAAAATAAGTTCTGTAACCACATGGTCAATGAAAGGGTAAAATACATTTCTACGGTAATATATTTCGGCAGTTTCTCCTGGAGCATTGCTGCGCTGGGTTTGCCTTTCAGTCGTTCTTGGAACAATTATGTCGCTTGAACTCATCTGCTTTGCTTGCTCGAAAAGAATGGTGAACTCATTTTCGTTCCGAATATTTTGTCGTATGCTAAGGGGGGGGTCCGGACCCCCTAAACCCCCCCCCTTATATACGCCCGTGCTTGCATCCCATGCTGCACAATATGTAAATAGTTTAATTCAATCATGTCTTGCTGACACGCGATTGATATACTTAATTTTTGTACTTTTATATTTCTTTTTATGCAATTATCTTAATAAAGTAGTGGACTTATTATTTATTTTGTATTCATTGTATTACTTTCATAAAATCATAAATTAAGTTCAGCTAATCTGTAACACGACGTTCATTGACTGTTAGGCGGTACGAAGTTCGCCGGGTCAGCTAGTAATAAATAAAAAATAAAATCAGTTTTTTCTAAACATTTAGTACCATCAAAATACAGTTGATGAAGGAGAAAATCAGTTTAATGTGACAATATATTTATTTATTTATATATTTCCTTATTTTATTTTCTCCATAGAAGAGTGATCCACCCTAATATAGGTATCGAAAAAACAGTTCAATAAAATTTAATTTACATACAGTACTATGTAGAAATGCGTAAATATGTATAATTAAAAATATACTACAGTGAATGGGCCGGGCGCGTGCCAAACCGCGGCCGCGTTCGCGACTGCGGTTTGGTCTGGTTAACCACCGACCGCGTCCTGGAATTCGGTGACAATTTACCAACCGAAGCTCGGTCTATCGAAAGAGTTTCTAGCAATGCCTATTTTAACTAATTATCTAACTATTTATTCAATAAATACGGATGTACCTACGTATATTTACAACCTAATTTCATAACAGTGCAAAGCATTATTAGGCCAGGATTCAATAATTATTGAATGCGATCAAAAATACGTGAGTAATAGAGAAAGAGCTTCATATTTTTAATAAGGATGTTTCATGCATCGGTATCGGCATTGCCTTCTCTATCTCAAGCCATGCTACTGAGAGATCTGGCAACGACGCGGTGAACCGGTTGATGTGCGGCCTGCCGCCGTAAGCACCTTATCCCAGTATTGTGACAGTTCGAAACTGTGTCGACGCTTGGGGTTTTGTGACAGTTTTTGTGGTTTTTATGTATAGTTTTGAATGTGTTTAATGTATAATACTCATCTTCCTATCTGCAACAACTATTTAAGGTAAATATACATCTGTTTATCGACAAATTTGCGTTAATATGTTGTTTTACATAGAAACATAACCTCAAATTGTCGTGTTCTCTAATCCGCAAGTTATTATCGTTATTATCGCTAATTTTACAGATTTCATTAACAGTTTTAGTTCATATCTATTAAATATTAATGGCGTAATCATTTTTTAAAAGTATCCTTTACCTAATTAGTGCTATTATTAACACAATCATGTATGTCGACATCATGTTATATTTTAGAGTGTTGTTTATTTTGAATGCAAATAAATTACAGATTCCCAGATGCGTTTGTCTGAGTGAAATTGAGAGAGAGAGTCCGCCTCATTTTCTGATACTATCTACGATAACGGTTTCAGGTAAATATTTAATTGATCTTCTACAACAAGCTTTTATTTGTAATGCATGCAACAAAATAGCTTTTTTTTAACCTGCCTGGCCACAGCCAACCAGGCCTCGTTTAAGAATATCACAGCAATATGCATATGAAGCAGAAACTGCAATTAATTCAGACATTCACTTGCATCATACCCGCGGTAGCTCGCTTTTATGCGTACCCTAAATACGACTGGCAAAAGTACAGAAAAGCTACTTGTATCTTAGCATTAAATTTTATAATCTACTCCCTACAAAATTTAAACAGCTGGAGGACATAAAATTAAAAAAAAAACATTAAGGAGATGCTGATAGGCCACCCTTTCTATAATCTGGCCGAATTTGAGGATCATGATTTTTCAAATATTGTGCCCATTTAAATTACTTAAAATAGTAGAGCCTTATTGTCTGATTATTTTATATGGTCTTATATATTGGGAGCTAACGGGCCCATGATGAGTTGGCCACGATGACCCATGTGTTCAGGGTCGGTCACACTCACGGGTCAACACCCATCCGACGGCCTCCACGCACGGGGTGCGAACCTGGGTAGGACACTGGGTCAACCAGTCTCCCCTGGGAATCAAACCTCTGGCGCTCCTGGACGGTCTGCGCACCGTGCGGCGCAAGCCAATCGATTGTGCTCTCCGACTAACAGTCGGGGGAGGGAGTCTGGGAACTGTATTGTTTCCTATAGAGCGGGGGTGGTTGCGTACCTTACGGCGACTCGATCCCGGTTCAGAGTCGGGCAAAGGACGCCTTGGTCCGCGATAGATTCGGTGTACTCTGTTTCACCGCTTCGTAAGGGAGAGGAACGCGCAAGCGACCTCGAACTCGGAACCAATCGAGAGACTGGAGAAATCTGGTCACAATTGGAAGTGAGGGTGCGAGTATCTCGAGCCCGCCGGGTTTATTCCTGGCTAACTCGCGGTAAGGCGTTGGACTCTCACGGGTTGTGGCGTAGCTAGACGTCGGATTGTTATTGTCCAAAGTCTTCTACGCTCACTGCACGGTCGATAGAACGATGAATCGTTAAAACGTCCTGCGGTGATATATAAGACTCAAGATGGTCTTATATATGTACTTTTAGTTTAAAATTCATAACGTAGATTTGATTTTATTATTTAACATTTTACTGACAATTTGAATATTACGATGAATAATTTTACTACGTATCTTTTCAAATTACTAACTACTTCAAATATTAGGCTTCTATTTTGATTATTTATATTTATAGTTTGACAATCTAGTAGTTAATTCTTCACTACCTATGTATGTTCAGTAAAGAGTAGTAACGAGACTTACTACCTTGCACAATTATTTTGACACGTCCAAGAGCGGTCTTTAGCCGTCAATTGGACACGACGAAAATGTAATGTAATGTAATATCGACGTTCTATCAGTCGAGAACCATAAGACTGATTGTTCAGATCAAAAGACATTATCAGACCCATTAAATGTATAATAGTTTTTGAGCACTCTAAACACACCTATTGCCTTGTTTTGCCTACCTCATTATGTACCTCATCATTAATTTTAACTTCAAATATATTACAGATTCCAGGGGGAGTCCTTAGTGCAATCCAGAGACAGAGCGCCGTTGGATCTGGATAAAATATAATCAACCGATTGGTTTGCCTCGTATAATTCATTATATATTTGCTTTTATTAATTTTGATTTAAATTTCAGATTCCGAGAGTCATTGGTGCATTCCAGGGACAGTGTGCCGTTGGATCTGGATAAAATACGATTTACATTAACCGCTCAAGGTAATTATTTGGTTATTCGTTTTTTATCTTTAATAATATTAAGTTCATGAAGGTAGAGCCCCACCGACATTGTTTTACGTTTATTTTGTTATCGTCGATGTGTGCCAATTGATAACCACACTACAAACTTGCTTGAGCATGCTTGCAGTGATTTGCAGATTAGCGCCTTTCTGCAAATCATTGTGCGTGGAGCGTTGAGTCTGCACGTGTATGCCTTGCTAAAGCGTTGAGTCTGTGTCTGTATGCAGCTTTTCCCGAGACGATAGGCAACGATGATGATCAAGCGAGCGATACTCAATGACGATGATCATCATCGATGCTATTATCGACTGACTGGAAACAATTTTATTATGTAGTCAAACATATCAAACGAATTCGAACCAGCTAGGGTGTAATATCACCGCTAATACTAGCTTATATTTTTTAGATGCCGAGGCGATGCTGTGTTCCTGGATGCAAGTCAAATTATGACTCTACGTTGAAAACTGGAGAACTTCCCGTTTCAACATTTTCTTTCCCGAAGGAAGATAATCTTCGTAAGCGATGGACCAGAGCTATTCCACGCTCTAATTGGACGCCGAGCTCTGGTTCGTTTGTATGCAGTAACCATTTTAGTTCCGAAGAAGTTGTTCGTTCTCAAGAAATACACCAGAGCGATGGAAGCGTGGAGGAAGTGCCACTTCGATGTCCCCTACTAATTGCAGGTTCAGTGCCTCATATATTCCCCAACTTACCGACGTATTTGAGCACTGAGATCAGTACATTACGTACTAATCCAGAAGAGAGACGGGAAAAATGTGCGAAAAGATTTGATCAACAGACAGAAACTTTTTTGAATAGTGATTTAATTCAAGACTATGATGAACTTAAAGAAGGACTCCTAAAAACTAAGTTGGATGTGTGCCATGAGTGGAAGTGGAAAATTTTACAGAACTGTATATACTTTTATACAGTTAATATAGACTTTATTGATTCTGTGCAGGATTATGAAATGAATTCGGTGAAAGTATTGAATACTTTGTTAATCACTAGTGATCTTAAGGTTAAGGTATTTTTATCACAAGAGGAACTGTCTGAGCATGATTTGAAATGGATACTGCCAACAAATTTACAATTAAGTAGGTGGTCTCAGCTAGAAAATTTATTAATTCGATATAAGACAAATGAGTTCTCTGAAGATCATTCTTTGTTAAAATTCAAATTTTATTTGGAAAAGGCGCATGACAATATTGTAAAAGCTACAAAACAGATTGATGAAAGTTATTGTGGTCCATTAGAAAAACAGCTCGATCTTATCAAAGACCAGCTTAAATTATTTCTAGCAAATAAGCGCCAATATTCTATCTCGACTAAACTATTTGCCTTCCAAATTTACTGTCAATCCGCATCATGTTATGAGATCATTCGCAGATTTTTCTTTCTGCCTCATAAAAGATATTTGCAATATATATCTTCATCATTACACACAAGCCCTGAAAATGACACCAATAACTGCAATTACTTGAGTCATTTAATTAAAACCTTGGATGAAAGAGAAAAAATTGTCAATCTTGTCATAGATGAAGTCTATGTAAACAGTAAGTTGGAATATAAATCTAAGCAAATAGCCGGGTACTCGAAAAACAAACCAACCGAGCTTGCAAAAACTATTCAATGTTTTATGATTTCCTCTCCATTTGGACGTTTTAAAGAAGTTGTGAAATTGTTTCCATGCAGTGGAATGACTGGTCTACAACTTAAAGATTTAACATTAGAAGTAATAACATTTGTGCAGTCTATTGGGTATAAATTTTTTTGTATTATTACTGATAATAACCGAGTTAACCAATTAATGTTTAGAAATTTATTGAATGAAAATTTTTGCTTTAAAAATCCCACTCATAGCGATGACCTGGTGTACGGAATGTATGACACTGTGCATATTTTTAAAAATATCCGTAACAACTGGATTAATTTAAAATCACCAGGAAAAGTATTTTCATTTTTATCTTTTGAAACTGGGGAAATTAAAATGGCAGCTTTTGGGGACATAGAAAAAATTTATAAAAATGAAGAATGTCATGTTGTAAAAAAAGGTTATAAATTAAATTCCAAAACACTGTACCCCACAAACTTTGAGCGGCAAAGCGTTATGTTAGTTGATAATTTATTCCATGATTCTACCCTAGCGGCCCTAAAGTATCAAGATGACACAAAATCTACTGGGGAGTTCATGGAAATTATAAAAAAATGGTGGAACATTATTAATGTTAAAAATATATTGAAAGCGGATATAAAAAGAGATGATCGATGTTTAGCAATAAAATCAGAGAGTGACTTAAATGTAGAATTTTTAAGAAAATTTGTTGTTTGGTTACAAAATTGGAAAATCCTACCGGGAGGATGTTTTTTGTCAAGTGACACTTTTAATGCACTTATCCAAACTACTAAAGTGCTAATAGCTATCGTTGAGACCTCATTCCAAATATACCCTGTTAAATATGTGTTATTGGGCAAATTTCAATCGGACTGCATCGAAAAACGTTTCGGCCAGTATCGCCAATTATCGGGATGTAACTATCATGTTTCTTGTACACAAGTGATGGAATCAGAAAAAAAAATTAGAATTAAAAATTTATTGAAATTGGATAATTTAAAAGATATAACAAATGTAATATTTTCTAACACTGACAGTGGCCTTGAGACATGTAATTTGGATGATCTAAAAGGTATGTTATCAACCGATTACCTCGAGAAATGTGATGTTGATGAGTCATCCCAAATATACGTTTGTGGATATGCCGTACATTCCGCAGTCAAACGATTAGGTTGTGACTTGTGTTCATTTCTCATCAGAGATTCTAAAGGTGGCAATGTTGAAAATAAGTACTTTGACTACCTCCAAAGAGGTGGTCTGAGTGTGCCAGCAGACTCTGTCAAATTCCTCTACTTTCATTTGTATGCAATTTTCGAATATATAATTAATGATGACCAATTGAAAAGCTTACTGTTTCAAAATAGTGATGTAAGAAGTGTGCTATGTAGTCTAACATTTTTTAGTTTAAGATCTGGTATGTTTTACGTAGATTTAGATGGCTCTTGTGAAATGGGACACCCGACAAAGCATGCTTACTATTTAGTATGTAAAGTAATTGTTAATATTTTTTTAAACAACTATACTAAGCATGTAAATGACCATTCAAAAAGCAAAAAGAGCGATAAACGAAAATTAGATGTATATTCGAGTTCGCAATCAAAATCTATGTAAAAGTTATTTAATACATCTAGTAGTCTAATATGTAAGTTTAATGTTCTATTACAAATTATTACTAAGGCATTTCTGTAGATGTAGGTATGTATTATGTATTATATTGTCATATATGTTGTAAGCAATAATACTGCTGATATTACAATTAATTTAATTTACAATTTTATGTAATTAAAATACTTTTTTATTGATAAATTTTATAATATTTTATCTGACATTTTTTACTACTGTTAATTTACACTGTCGACTGTATTTGAATGTTTTAAGTAATTGATGACTATACGAATTTTACCTAATTCCACCGTTTTTTAAACAATCCAATATAAAATGAAAGTAACAATGTAAAAACCTATTTAAAATAGTATTATGTTTTTGTTATATAAATTGATTTAAATTATATGTATGTATATATATATATATATATATATATATATATATATATATATATATATATATATATATATATATATATATATATATATATATATATATATATATATATATATATATATATATATATATATATATATATATATATATATATATATATATATATATATATATATATATATATATATATATATATATATATATATATATATATATATATATATATATATATATATATATATATATACATATATATATATATATATATATATATATATATATATATATATATATATATATATATATATATATATATATATATATATATATATATATATATATATATATATATATATATATATATATATATATATATATATATATATATATATATATATATATATATATATATATGGCATGTCACGCTTTTAGTTTTAAGTTTTCAGCTGAATATTGATCGCAGCTTCTTTATATCGCACCTTTAGAAAATAAAAAAACGAAATTCGAAATTTTAAATTCTTCCATCTGTCAAGTAGCTCGTCTTGTCTTGTTATTTCCCCTGAAATAATAGGAAATTGAGTGAGTTTACGTATAAAGAAGGATTGTAGCTTAATTTTTGAGATAATTGGATGAAGGGTGAGCGTTTACTAGTTGAAAAATGGGCCCAACTTAAACCTACTCCTCTTTCCGCAAGTGAGAGGCATTCATCATTCTCGTTAACACCTAAAGCATTCCCGAATCCGATCAAGGGAATCCTTCGTCACGATGTAAGTGGCTTTTATAATTATTTACTTTATAATCATCTTATTGATCAATTCTAAAAAGAATATATACACAAAACTATCAAATATTTCAAAATATTGAATTTTTACATATTTTATGTTTCGTTCATTGTAAATAATCCATTTAGGTTAAAGGTAATCTTTCCAACTAATAGGAAAGAGCTGACTGCTTCCTTTCATTGATATGAGGGCATGTCACGCTTTTAGTTTTAAGTTTTCAGCTGAATATTGATCGCAGCTTCTTTATATCGCACCTTTAGAAAATAAAAAAACGAAATTCGAAATTTTAAATTCTTCCATCTGTCAAGTAGCTCGTCTT
>OX155951.1:24605626-24735203 GCA_944548615.1 Micropterix aruncella | reverse complement strand
GTAACATTTTTAATTAATGGTTATTTTTTTAATTTTATAAAATTTTTTTTTAAGTACTGATGATTATTTTTAGTCATCTATCGCATTTTTATATATACTGATTTTATCACAGAAATAATACGGAGAGATTAGAATGCCATCTATTACATTATACCAACTTTAAAACACGTATTTATTATATTTTGAAACCTGTATACAAATTAAAAATAGACATATTTATGTATTAATATTAAAATAGCAAGAGCTATGTTCTTAAAAATCGTTTAGCATTATATTATTATTTTATTTAGAGATAGGATACCGCATAGACGAGTTAAGCACGCCATATATTGGGCTACTGAATGTAAGAGAAAGTTAATGAATGTTTGGAACTATGAGACTATTAACTATTTATTTGCCAGAGATACTATGTAAGTTCGAATTGTAATTACCGGTTAATTACACAGCGAGGAGATCGCATCTATTGTTTAATGTGCAGTACTATAGTACAAATATTTTTGTACACAGGCCAGTGGGAAGGGTTATAGCTCTTCTTATTTCCTTACCCACAGAAATAGACATCTTTTGTATATCCCTTTGGCAGCTAAAAAGGAAACTCCATGCTATCTCATGTTTATCATAATCTGTCTTTTATTTAGTTTTATATTTTTCTTTTTTTTTCTTTTTCAATGTTAGCCTTAATTTAGTTATGTAAGTTATTTATTTTTACACTTACACTCTAGCTTTAATATTAAAGGGCGAATTGGATTCGTTTGTAATGCTTTTGAATAATATTTGACACTAATAAATAAATAAATAATAAATAAATAAATAAATGAGTGCTCTCTATATATTGTGTTTCGTAAAAAATACTGGCTACCAAAATATAGTACGGCATCGAGCAATCTAATACCATTTATTAAATATGGTACTAGACAGCTAAAATTCATAGTTCGATTTGGCAACCCTTAAGTGCCACCAAAATGAAGGTGGCGTTGATAGCATTAGCGCCCAAACTAATCGCAATTTAATTGGCCATCTATAATACCTTTGTTTATGACTTTTATAAAAGATTCATTGATTATAAAAACCTAATAATTTAACCAATGGTTGCAATAATACTTAAATTTTAGATAGGCTGATTATATCACAGAAATAATACGGAGAGATAGAATGCCATATTATATAAGTCTATCTGAATAATAAAGTGCGTAATTGTTACGTATTGAAACATGTATACTAAATTAAATTGCAACTTTTTTTATATAAATAATATTAAAATAATAAGAGCTATGATTCAAAAAATCGTTTATTATTATTTTATACCGTATAGGTGTGTTATGAGCGTTATCTAAAGTGCGCCGTCATACTGCAATACCACGGAAGTCGCCACAATGAACATACATAATAATAGAATATTAATATTTTTTGGAACTATGAGTGCCACGTTGCGTAGTAAAATCGTGGTTGCCAAATCGTAGTACGCCGTTAAGCAATCTATTACGCTATATAATCAATGCCAATGCTTTTTTTAAGTAATTCACAAAAATATTACAAGTTACAATTAAGTTACAATAAAATATCATATAACTAAAACACAGCAAGAAATTAGACCCAATTATTAAATGATGCCCTTTGTCCAATGTCACCCAACTAAGCAAAGCTTGTGCTTGGGCGGACATTCCATAAACATTGAGCAGTTTAAGGTAAGTTAAACATAAACGTAAAAAAATACAAGTAAATAAGTAAAAAACAAAAAAAAATAAAAAATAAGTTGCTTGAAGAAATTCTAAATGGCTAGGAGCCATTTTTATTTAATACTCTCTTAAAAGTGAAATAAAAGTAAAGAGTACAGACGTGAAAAATTCAAATCAAAAAAAATATTATTAATAATTACTAAAATAGGAGTACGTGAAGTAGTCATAGTTATAAAAATAGTTGTAAAATAATCACAATGCCAGAATATAGGTTAAATGTTCAAAATTAGGAATAGGTAAATAGGTAAATCCACGATACAATGGTAATTATAAATAGTCATAAAAAAGTAATCATAAACATAATCAATTAGTAATAAAAATATAATATCATATTTAATCGATTATAAATAAAATAAAAAATCAAAAGCAGTTATCAAAAAATGAAAAGCAGGGTATTGCCGTCTTCGAGCAGCCACATCTTTAAATCTTTTTCGAAGACTTGCTGAGTGGATGTCTCTTTTAGATGAACCGGGAGGAAGTTCTTGACTCAAATAAATTTTTGTCTCAAATAAATGTGAAATTTCTTTGCCCAAAAGTTGTTCTCATAAATGGGACGATCATAAAATCTCCAGCTGATCTCCTGGTTGCTAATGTTAGTTTTGCATCTGGTTGTATGGTTTTCTTACGTAGACGAATTAAAATATTTTTAGCCTACAATAACCTAACGGTTAAAACATTGAACTCCCTAAATAGTAAATTACTATGAATCCTAAATGGTTAAAAAATGGCTTTATAAGAGTATAATCGTAATATAAGTCACAATGGTGATAAGTCCCCAATCTGTGCACTTTAAAATTTTAAAACCTATATATGTTTGTTATGTATTCATATTCATATTCATTTTATTAGTATACTGGTATACAAGTCAGATACAGATTAGCAAACAAACATTTTTTTATCGTAAATAAAAGATAAAATAAACAAAACAAAACGAAGAAAAAAACACAAGAATAATATAAAAAGAAGAAATACAAGACAAAATGCAAAGAGATCATTAATAATTACTTTAGCCACCAAACCATTTTAGACTTCACTCGAGTAATATTCCTCCAGTGAGTAAAACGCCTTATCTGTAAGGTATTTCTTAAGGCGTGTCTTAAACACGTCAAGAGATTGCGCCTGTCTAATGTGCTCACTGAATTTGTTGTAAACCACTGGGCCCGGCGATATAGGCTAGCCTTTCCGACTTGGATAATGCATGACATACCGAACGTAGCATGCTACGGGATCTTGTTGGATAGTGATGATACACACCATTCACTTCAAAATCGGCTAGATTTATGCGAACGAACAGCGCTACTTCTATTATATAAATGGACGGCAGCGTCATGATGCAGAGATCTCTCAACAGAGGCCTAGCTGGCGTATCAAACGCCACACGCGCTATTGTGCGGACTGCACGCTTCTGCATAACGAAAGCCCTCTGCCTGTCGGCTGCTCGCCCCCATAACTCCGCGCCGTATACAATGCTCTTTTTATACGGCTGCCCAAATAAAGGAGTGTTATGTGTTTATAACACATAAACCGATTTAGAAGTGTTTGCTATTATTAGAATCGGTATGTCACCCCGAGTGTCTTAGGGTACCTTTAGTGCTCAAATATCAAATAAAAAAATATGTAATTATTTAATCGTGTTTTGTATCCAATGAATAGTCTGATGTAGTATATTTTTGAACTATATACTTATGTATCTACACGGATTATTACACAAACCACAAATATTTCATAATAAACCTTTTTATTTCTTGATCACCGAGGGCAACTGACTAAAGCGCGGCGGCGGCGGCGCGATTGTTGCAACATACAGCAGGGCGAATTTTATTCTCTTACTAAACGTGTTATGTGTTACGTGTTATATGTTATATAAAGGAGTGTTATGTGTTTAGGATTCATGTATGTATGTTTTCCGTTTCTTTATTTCACCATAATATCTAAACACTTAAACCGATTTAGAAGTGTTTGATATTGTTAGAATCGGTATGTCATCCCAAGTGTCATAGGGTGCCTTTAGTGCTCAAATGTCAAATAAATATTTATCTTAATATCTAAAAGACAATAAATTAGGTTAAATAGGTCGTGTTTAGTATCAAATGAAAAGTCTGATGGAGTACATTTTGGGAATGTATATATGAATCTATACGGATAATTACACGAATCACAAATATTTCATATTAAACCTTTTTATTAATTGAGCACCGAGGGCTGAGGCTCGCGATCATTTAAATATTTTTTTAATTTTTTTATGTATTTATTTATTTTTATTTATTTATTTTAAACAACATGATTTACAGACGAATGGCTATGCTATTCGGTATACAGTACAATAAAACGTGCAGGAAAAACAAGTTGAACCCATAGCCGTTGGTTCATCGCATACCTAACTGAGTAAGAACGCCCGTATCTAGGGATGCTGATATTCGACTTAGCATATTGCGAGCTGACATGTGTGACGTTCGGTTATATAATTATTATTGGTATAAAGTTCAAAACATTCATTCTTTCATAATACAAATACACAAGCACAAAGAGTTATACCAACATACAAAAAAAAAGTTACAGTGGTAAAAAAATATTATTAAACCCAACACCAATATATAGTAATACATAAATACAATAAATACATATTTAAAATAAATATTCATACTAATATAAAATACTAATATACACAAAATGTACACAAATAAATTAAATTGAAATACCTCTAGTCTTAAACCTCACATATACGTCTATTATATCTATAAATAATAAAAGAAAAAAAAAATAAATATTTGCTTTTTATTTATTAATTTTACCTAATCAAAAATTCTGTTAAATTTCGTTTTGTCATAGAGTGGTCCTTTAACAATCAAGCACTTTTTTATTGCTTTTTTAAATGCTACCATGTTAACTAAATTTTGGTTCGGTAATTTCTATGGATCGCCTATATTTTGGATCGCCCTTCGCCCTTCGCCCTGCCGCAGGGCGAAGGGCGATCTTTATTCTATTACAAAATGTGATTTTCAGTGCTAACATTTTTTTCCAATAATTCTAAATACAACAGTTTACCTTTTGTAAGGGCAGTCGTGTTTTTTAATTTTTAAAATTATTGTTCTTGATAGACCAATAAAGTTATTTCTTTTTGTAATAAATTCTTCCCAACATATCCAATCGTAAATATCAAATTAGCCATTCAACATAGTCTGAGGCCGCGGTTTCGACCCTGACGTCTGCTGACCTGACTCCATTCCATACAGCGTAATACAAACGAGCCTCGCAAACACTTCCCCGTGTTTTATTGGGGCCCATTAATTAAATAGGTCACAGACCGTCCGGTCCAAATCACACCTCGGAGAGGTGTCGCATCTTTATTCAACGCCACCGCGCGGACAGTGTCATGAATCTCGGCGAATTTCCGGCAGTTATTTTGACGAGGAGTCGACTCACACGCGATATCCAACCGACCATAGGTTGGATATCAGCACAGGAGGAAGGCACGTATCCAGACTTCAGTTTCGGGAGTACCCACCAAACTTGAATTTGCCCGTACAATAAAACAAAATTGCGCTTCCCCCCTTACTACCCCCCCCCCCCCCCCCCCCTTCCTCCTGGATACGTGCCTGATACTAGGTACATAAGATGCAAATTCACACTGATTCTCAATGTTCCTCGATTTTTTTTATTCAAAAAAACTCGGGGGGCGGGGGGGGGGGGGGGGCGTGTACCCTGTGTCCACCCCCTGAATACGTCCTTGAGAAGAGGCACAGGAAATTGGCGTTATGTACCTATGCACTTGCATAAATGTCTTTCATTTTTAAAAATAAATAGAATACTTTTTACTTATACAGAGTAAGTTTTTAAATAGTGCCACCTTTGAAGTGGGTAAATCAGTACAAGCAAATAAGCAACTTTTGTTTCTTTTTTTGGGGATAACCAAAAAAAAATGTTTTCGGAAAATTTAAAAAATCTGACAAATAAAAGTTTCACAAGCTTTGGGCGCGATAAGGGGCTGTTCAAATATTACGTAATAACCGAGGGGCGAGGGGGAGAGGGGGTTGGAGCTGGGGCTTACGCTTGATTACGTGGGCGGGGGGAGGGGGAGCCCGTCCTAATTACGTAATGAGCTTTGATCACCGCATCGCGATTTATTTGGTCTAAACCTGCAAGGAAATACACTGTAACGTACGCAATACATTGTATGTGGATTTTGTGCAAATGCATCCTTAAATATATATTTTTTAATACCGTCTATACAGCCACTGTGGCCTGAGGACTAGTACCTATCTGTAAAATAAACCAAAGAGGTTGAGATGTGGTAATTACTTTGAAATAATAAAGTACATTTTTAAAAGCATTCTATTTTTTTCAACTTATCGTCTTCAAACACTTTACAACGCTGGGCTCACGATTCATCACATTTTCCGCAAATTCGGTTAATTACGTAATCTCGGGCGGGGGAGGGGAGGAGTGGGGAGGGGGACAGGCCACTGATTACGTCTGTTGACATGGGAGAGGGGGGGGGGGGGGGTCGAAAATCCAAAAAACGTGATTACGTAATATGTGGACGACGTAAAATATCGAAATATTTTACCTACCGCTAGAAGGTGCGAAGCGCTTTACTCTATAATATTTTTCAAAACATAAAACTTTGAACATTTAAAAAAAAAGTTATCCTTTTTCAATTTTTTTATTAAAAGTTGCTTATTAGCTCGTACTGATTCACCCATTCAAGGGCTCATAAATTAAAAACTCACCTGTATATTTACATACATTTATTAATTTATTTAATCATTTTTCGGGAAACATACAGCGCATATAATAATCTTGCGTACAATACATACTTATATGGATACATATAAAAGCCATTCGGCCAATAATCGCTTTTTGCGATAGCTACGGTTTAAAGAAATATTAGCATATTTAGTTTAAGTTATATATTGTGTTTAAATAGAAAGTCGCTGAGAAAGGCAGAGAATTAAAAGTGATTTGGTAAAAAGAGTTGAACTATGATGTATGTATATATATATAGATATAAAATACAGATAGGTTGTATAGTGAACATATATATATATATATATATATATATATATATATATATATATATATATATATATATATATATATATATATATATATATATATATATATATATATATAAATATATATATATATATATATATATATATATATATATATATATATATATATATATATATATATATATATATATATATATATATATATATATATATATATATATATATATATATATATATATATATATATATATATATATATATATATATATATATATATATATATATATATATATATATATATATATATATATATATATATATATATATATATATATATATATATATATATATATATATATATATATATATATATATATATATATTTTTAAATTATTTTCAATAATATATAAAATTAGATTCATGAAAAGTTACTTATCTGGGGTCCTGGTGGACCAGAAACATTTAAACGATAGTTAATGTCCTCTTTAAATACTTAGGGCAGCGGCACCTGTTTCCGCAATTGATAACCTATGATGTTCTTAGTTATTGCAGCCGAATTACTGTATGCCCTTGGATGTAATACGTATAGGAGGATGGTTTCTGTAACAGAAATGGATGTTAGTAACTTATTTTAGAAGAAATTATATGATTGAGAATATTTCGACACTAGTCGTATTCATCTCTATGACATTTCTCTCTCTATCACATCTCTATGACATGAGAAATGTCATAGAGATGAATACGACTAGTGTCGAAATATTCTCAATCATATAATTTCTTCTAAAATAAGTTACTAACATCCATTTCTGTTACAGAAACCATCCTCCTATACGTATTACATCCAAGGGCATACAGTAATTCGGCTGCAATAACTAAGAACATCATAGGTTATCAATTGCGGAAACAGGTGCCGCTGCCCTAAGTATTTAAAGAGGACATTAACTATCGTTTAAATGTTTCTGGTCCACCAGGACCCCAGATAAGTAACTTTTCATGAATCTAATTTTATATATTATTGAAAATAATTAAAAAAAATTTACACACTTAAAATATCAATATATATAT
The DNA here is from genome assembly GCA_944548615.1 of Micropterix aruncella. Taxonomy (NCBI): domain Eukaryota; kingdom Metazoa; phylum Arthropoda; class Insecta; order Lepidoptera; family Micropterigidae; genus Micropterix; species Micropterix aruncella. The sequence goes on along the minus strand of OX155951.1, from coordinate 24,727,387 downwards.
ATATATATATATATATATATATATATATATATATATATATATATATATATATATATATATATATATATTTATATATATATATATATATATATATATATATATATATATATATATATATATATATATATATATATATATATATATATATATATATATATATATATATATATATATATATATATATATATATATATATATATATATATATATATATATATATATATATATATATATATATATATATATATATATATATATATATATATATATATATATATATATACATATATATATATATATATATATAGATATAGATATAGATTATAGATATTTATAGCAGGCACAGCTGTGTTGCATACTAATTCTACAAGTAAATGAGTTGATTTAAAAATATATTGTTGAATGTATGTTTGTTACAAGTATTTTACATAGTTTTTCAAATTTAGGTACTAGGAAGCAGGCACGTATCAAGACTTAAGTTTCAGGGGGGGGGGGGCATTCATTGAAAAAACGCGCGCGACTCCCACCAAGCTTGAATTTGCCCATACAATGAAACGAAAATATGCCGGATTTCCAGGGGTTAAATTCCAACCCCCCCCCCCTCTCCCCCTCCCCCTGATACGTGTCTGGCACTAGGTACATAAGTCGCGGATTCTCCCTGATTTCCATTTTTTCTAGACTTTTTTTTTTAATCAATAAAAAACGTGGGGGGGGGGTCCCCTGTGTGTGTCCCCCTGGATACGTCCTTGCTAGCAAGCTCATTAGGTTTAATTGATTTAAATATTACCTAGGTCGGTCGGTAAAAGTTAAAAATGTCTACCATGGAGAAACGGGAATCGTATGTGCACATCAGCCTGTAAGAGATATAGTTTTTCCCGTACTTCCTGTTGGTACACTCGAAGTGGTACGAAAACACATAAGATTTTTACAATATATGGACTATCTACAGTATTGTGGGTTATCTGTGTAACAAAACCACATAGCCACTGTTCATATACACATATGTAGGTTTTTATTTTCTTCCTAATTTTATACATATATCATCGTTTGTGAAAATTAGCAAATGTGTATCCATTAAACCTATTGTTTATTTTTATCTCAAGAACCGTTTCCTGCATGGAATCTAGTTTGGTTTACATTATACTACATACTTGCTTGCCGAGGATGTAGTACTGGCACGGGGTACCTTAAAAGATTTATATAATACAGTCGATCGAATACAAGATAAACTTTCGCTAGCGTTCGCGCTCTTACAATTTTACCAAGATAGGTACGCTTCGTCCGTGGGCTGACGAGCGGCATAAATAACGCCAATAAAAGGGGGAGGACAACGGTTATGGCGGCGCGGCGCGACCGGACACCTTCTCGCCGGGGTGGCAAGTAGAGGTCGACCGAAACAAACGCAATCTCGTCAATTCATCGATGGATGATCAAGATTTGTAAGCATATAGGAAGCGATTCTAAGAATTCGAAAATAAGTATATATATATATATATATATATATATATATATATATATATATATATATATATATATATATATATATATATATATATATATATATATATATATATATATATATATATATATATATATATATATATATATATATATATATATATATATATATAGCACACCGTTCCAATAACTCGGTGAACAACTCTACGTAAGGACATATACAGGACCTTCACACCCGAATTTATAGTCTAGTACAGGTTCAACTAGTTGTCAACTACAAAGGGCGAGCCCGTAACCTCAGGAAGTTTCTTCCGCCAGGTGAGCGTAGATGACTTAGAGACAATACAAAGCTACCGTCTAGCTAAGCCAACATGCCAGTCAGAGGCATGTTGGCTTAGCTGGACGGTAATTAGCAAACTTTTATTTCTTATGAAGAATAACGTTTGCCATTGTCCATTTATTGCCATTGCCATTGTCAGTTTTCTCAAACATTTAGTCAAACGAGTGGTGGAAAGGGATTTTTTTTAAAATGGAAAACTTGGAAACTAATAAAAAAAAACAAAGAAATAACACACCTCCCGATTAAAAACCTACTTCATCTCAACAGATCATCGTGAATTTTTGCCTCGACCCGTAAAATCCTTCGCCACCAATCGTCCGCCATTTTGGATCGAACAGACCGAGTTTGACAGATAGCCGAACATAGCGGCGTTCAGTTCTTAATAATCAAAATCGCGAATTCCACCAATCACGCGAAAGCACGGCACATCACATTACATAAATAATATTTTAATATAAGGAGCCATTTTTATCTATACTAATATTATAAAGAGGTAAAGTTTGTGACGTTATAGAAAGTAATCTCTGGATCTACTTAACCGATTTAAAAAAAAAAAATACCAAAAGAAAGCCACGTTATTTTTGAGTATCATAGGCTATATATTAATCCGAAAAATTGAAAGATTTTTTCGTGGTAGTCGGATTTGCAAAGTAAGTCGTAGAATAAGCGGTCGAACGAAAAGGTTTCTAAATAACGCTGCCTTAACGATGAGAGATATATGATTAAGTTCTAGAGAAAAGTTGTAGAGCTTGATAATGCCTACAAAAAAGTCAGCGGCAGCATATGTCTAACTTTTATATTTAAGTCAAAAAAGTAGTATTTTATATTAAAAAAATAATTTATATCGTTAGGTCATGTTTATTGGTCAATCAACAATTATGAATTCTTATCAAAATAAGTAAATTTATCGTCTCAAGTGTTTAAAACAAAAGAATTTTCCATTTTACTGCATATAATTTCCATGTTACTGCATACATAGTTAAAGAGATAATACAATCACAAATAAGACACAAATAACGATATTAATACAAATAACGACACAAATAACATATGCAGTAAAAATATAACCCTTCTTAAAAGAAGGGAATGCTAAAGCAGTCAGGAAATAAATCATAGCACTCAGTACTAACCGAACCACACTCATAATTTCATCACAGGTAAAAACCAAAGAAGTGGGCACGGGTCAGCTAGTTTCATTATAATTTTATACCATATATGCGTGTTTAAAGCGTCAGTGCACCGCCATACTGTTATACCACTAAAGCCGCCATATTAAACATAACATGAGAAGATTAATCAAATTTCAAACTATGAATGCTTTTCAAACTATCCAAACATTGCGTTTCGTGGTAAAATCCTAGTTGCCAAATCGTAGTACAACGTTAAGCAATCAAATACGCTGTATAATTTATGCTAACTTTTCATATTAATACTCGTCATCTCGCAATGCCCTACTACAATATTGCATGCTTTCCATAATTTTGTCAAACGTTAATAACAATCCGACCGGTGAGTGTGTTTTACTTTGACGGCCCACCAACTGACCAGGAGGGAAAGTATTGTAAAAGCGCATTTTTTTCGATATTAAGACGGAAATATCTGTTTTGAGCCTCCCCTGATACGATTAAAACCATTTTTGGGATGAAGTATGTCCCTGTATCTGTGTGTGTCTGTGCGTATCTATTCCTCCACGATACCGTTAAAACGCTTAATCCGATTAAGCTAAAATTTGGTAAGCAGGCACCATTTGGTAATGGCGAGGGTTCAAAAGATTGTGGTTGAAATCGGCCCACCAGCGCACTAGTCTTATATCATCCTCGAAATATTGGACTTACTTAGAGACTTGACATTTGGTATACAGATGCTTTGTTTGAACGAAATCACACTGTGGGATTTCGGTTAAAATATCTTATACACAAGCTGCACAAATAATACTTAAATTCCGCCATATGGGGAATCAAATATTTAAACTGCGGCATCGCGCGTCTGGTATTGCGCGACGCACATTCGAAATCTAAATCTTCATTGCGTTGTATCGCTTGTTCGAAATTCGAATGCTTAACCGCTGGAATGACGATACCACCGATCGGTGGTTTTCCTGTTGTGACAAATCGCAGACAATAAGCAATTACGAGTATATGCAATAGAAGTCGAAATTATTGAATAAGATACTGTTATATGTTAGTAAGTATGCACTAACACCCCTTACAAACAAATTTACGACGGTTGAAAGCATGGCGTCGTACTTTTCATTGCAATAGCTGGCTTTCTATAGGGTAACGGCGAATTTTATGGCGACGCGCGTTTGTAATTCTATTTTTAAATTAAATGAGATTATGTCTTGGTAATTGCCTGGAAAGTCTCGGGATGACACAACGATTTAGTTTTTATCTACACTTGGTTGGCCGGAACTAGTGTGACCATACTAGTATCTCTTAAGTTTTGTGCGGGACGCAATATTCATATATCCATCTCTATCACCCATTGAATATCACCCATTAAAATATTTTGAAATGAAATTCGAAATGAATCATACTGTATATAGAAGCAACTAGAGCTGTCGACTACAACGGGCGAACCCGTCACCTAAGGAAGTTTTAACTATATTAGATCGTTCTGTCTACCGTGAGGTGAGCGCAGAAGATTTAGGACGAAAACAGTCCACCGTCTAGTTACGCCACACGCCCGTAAGAAGCCAACGCCTTGCAGCGAGATAACCAGGTTAAGCACCCAGCGAGCCGCACTCGCGCCCTTAGTACCAGTTGCAACCAGATTACTCCGGTCTCCCGACTGGTTACATGTTCGAGGTCGCTTGCGCAGTTCTCTCTCTTACGAAGCGATGTCCTGTTCCCGGCTCTTCACCCGGTATCGGTTAGCCGATTGGTCGTTTCAAGAGCAGTTGCCGTAAGGTGAACAACTACCCCCGCTCTACAACAGACAGTACTGTTTCCAGACTCCCCCGGCTGTCGGTCAGAATGCACAATCGATTGGCTGATGAAGAGTCCTACCCGGGAAGAGTCCTCTTTCCCTGTCCCCCTGACAGGGGAAGAGTCCTACCCGGGCTCGCACTTCTACGTTGAGGCCGCCGGATGGCTGTTGATCGGATGGGTGTGTATAGAAGCAGTCCGCAATGGCTTAGTTATTATAGAATACATGATGGTACATTATATAAACCTCCACATGTTCTTCGTGTTTCTTCTATAGACTTCTTCTTGCTTCTTCTATAAACGCTCCGAAGATTGCTACATTTCAAGAGTTCATAAAGACATTTTTGGCCGGCCTCTAGTGGGAAGTGGGGAAGGTCTATTCGGGGTCCCAGACGAAATGGAAACCCATCTGTAATAATGAGCGAGCGCCGGTCATTTCCCGCTAACGAACTTGCCGCGCGGACCCGTTTACGTCCGACCTAATAAGGTCGGCCTCTACGTGATTATCATCGCAATACATAAATGAATCAAAACTTTTCGAATTAAATAATCCCCAACTGGGCGGCCGCCTTGAGGTGGTGATTGCAACAGCAGGCGCACATCACGATAGTGATTCTTTGAAAACGGATAATGATAAAAAAGACATATACAAGGCCCAGTGGCATAGTGGCTTTAATAATTCTGATAACTGTAGTTTTAGATAATGTCAGTCTTTCTGCGATTTCCTTTGTTGTCAGACGCCGGTATTAAAGCAGTTTAAGATCCTCAAGAGCAATAATTTCTGGGGTGACGGCGTCGGCAGGCCGACCGGGGCGAGGATCGTCTTCTAAGTTTCTCGGCCCAGTCTGAATAGATTAGCCATTCCTTGACATTGTGAAATCTCACATTGTAAACCCGCCCATTGTGAAATCTCACAACAAAGAGTAGAAACAAACAAACAAACATACAAACTTTATACTAAATCGAAAATCACCATAAGAACGTCTTCAAATATAATAATAACGATTGCTCTTTATAAGTTTTAGTAGGTAGATACGGAAGGTGCGGAACCCTAAATCCAGCTACTTATTGATTGATGTATACAAATTGGAGAAAGAGCTTTCGAAATCCGACAGCGTGTTCTTGGGTTAAGACTTCTTAGCTGATAATTATAACTCAAAAAAATGTGTAGTTCGATTTTAAAAATGTATTCGTTAATCGGTAAAAGTACATAATGAATAGAGTTGGTGACCGTACTGCTAAAAATATGTTTTTAACAGTTGTCCGTTTGTATGGCAGCTCCCATATCTATAGTAGATACGGAACCCTAAATCGAATGAGCTCGTCCCATTTACGAATGAAATACATTAATGAAAGAATTTTCGAAATCGGACAACGCGAGATATCGACGACTATGACAGATATACAGTTGAACAAACTGACAGCCTGCTTTTCTTTGTTTTTCTGGTTCTAAACGTTCTAAAACTATGAAATATTTGTTTTTTTTTCGTATTTATATTAGTTTTTTAACATTTTAGGTAAATGCAAGACGCTTCGCGCTAGCTGCTCTAGGGTCGGGCTGGTGCAAGCATAAATACGAGGGCAATCACGAGCGATTAGACATTTTGCACTTCAAAAATCCATATATGTTAGAAGAATGCTAATTACAAAAATTAAATCAATTACTTTCATCACTTCAAGAGTAATAAATCGATACTATTAACATCATACCTATATGTATGCATCATTATTATATCCACCTATATGTATGCATCATTATTATATCCAGCTGTATAGTTGGCAGTACGTAGCAGAGAACTGGCGTATCTCGGTCGGAACAACTTTGAGAGAATTATGTCGGTACGTGCCAAAGCCATTATTGCTGCGAGGAAAGTTCATCAATTTCATTTCTAAGGTGAGCTCTCTCACGTAGCGAGGCCCCCGTTTCTGGTCTCCTCCTTCTTCCATCTACATATATAACTATGTAGATTAGAAACTACACATGTGAAATATCCTATATTCAAGGGTTTAATTGGCTAAAACTATAGAAGCGTTCCGTGATCGACATATTATTACGTTACATTTAATTCTGGAATCCACGCTTGCAATCCACATCTCAAAAACAAATTGCAAAACAAAATGTCTTCAATAAAGACAAATTAAAGAAAAAAACAATGAAACAATCACAACGATTGAATCGTCTCCTAAATGCAGAATGACAGTTTGTTTTAAAAAAACGAATGTATCCATTATTTAAAAGGATGATAGACGGTTGCTGGGCTCGTTATAAGCCAGCGATTAAATCAAAAATTAAAAATAAAATACTTCATTTGCTAGTTTCCATGAAATAAGACAAGGCTATACGATATTTACAAGAGTTCAAAACATAAGATAAAATTGTATAATATTATTAATATGTGATTATGTTTTTTGTAAAATCGTTTTTAATAATTTATTTATTTATTTATTTATTTATTCTTTACATATACATTTAAACGCAATAGCACAAAAGAAATATAATGTACAACCCAGAAAATACCGCTATATGCTTATAAATTTAGGCATACATCTGTCTGTGCCCAAGCCAAATTGTGCATAAATTATAATAATTGCGCCAAGTAAAGTGAAACCGAGCCTGCCTTGCTAGGCACTCCTGTGATAAGGCGAGCTCACTTCCTGAGTCTTATTGGAGTGCCACGGTTGTGTCAGAAAAAAAAACTAATTTAATTTTATATATATATTACCTAATAATTTTAACCGCAGATCATATCAAACATATGCGATACCGCCCTTTTGCCGTTCCGTCGGCTGCCGTGCGCATTCCTACGAACTTCGTTTTTATTATTTTAAATATTGCCCAGCATATGAAGGTAGGCAAATAATTACGTATCCGACCCGAAGTCTTCACCGATTGACGATTTTCAGGGGCTCATAACTGGCGTTATTATATCGAATATGAAATTAATGATGCAGATATTTTTTTCCTATAAAGGTAGTTTTCTAAGTATAAATTAACATAAAAATTATGTAAACATGTACTTTATTTAAATTAAATTATTTTACAAGAGATTAAATGAATCACTAGTGGATATATAATTTATATTACAGGAAATTAAATAAAATTTTATTACTTTTGTATACCAGAAATTTTGGAAATAAATATATACACACTCATACATACATACATACTCATACACGTTTATTGATTTATAGGATGGTATTGCCTATTTGTTTATAGGATGATGCTTTGATGTAGAAATAAAAACAATAAAAGCCACTCACATAACTGCAAAGGTTTTTCCGGACTGGATTGGGAAATACTCATGTTTAAACGAGATGTATGTATGGATGAGCACCACTTTAGACTGTGCAATGTAGATTTAATGGGAGTCCCTTTATCGCCGGCGATAAAGGTACTCCCGCGAGACGATCACCCTTCATCCACAAGCTTATCCTTTTGCAAAACAAAATGTCTTAAAAAAAGACAAATTAAAGCAAAAACAATAAAAAAATCACAACGATTGAATTGTCTCAAATATAGAATAACAGTTCGAAAATTAAAAAAAACTAATTTATCCACTATTTAAAAGGATGATACATGATATGGATAGCCATTAAATGAAAAAATAAAAATTTAATACTGTATTTGTTCGTTTCCATGAAATAAGATACATTTTTTTTATTTCTGGTGGAGAAGTTTATACTTAAGGCTATATGATATTTACAAGAGATCAAAACACAAGATCAAAATATAATCATACGTATTTAAAAAAAATGTAAGTGGTAACTTAATACCTTTGATGTTAAATACTACTATGATAAATAATAAATAATAATATACAATGTTCCACCAATATTATGTATTTTTTGATACTAAAGTATTCCCTTATAGATTTAAAATTAGTACTTAAAATGCATAGTGGCACTGTAAGGAGGCACTGTAAATATGTAGTCAAGTTTCCTTTTTAAGTATGCTGGACATAATAAGGATTATAATTGACTTCGGGTGTCACGAAGAAACTGGCTACGGTTTCTGGTGTCGTACCTGTGCGTTAACGTATTCTCAGTCACCACGTTACGTCTGTGGTAATAAAGTAGTATGGTCCCTTTAGGTTGTATGGTTCGTATTGTTCGTATTGTTCGTATAGTAAAGTAATATTGTTCATTCAGGTTCATAATGGTTAGGTTCCTAATGGTTCCATGCAGTTTGGGTGGTGTTGTAATCTTGCCTGCCTAACTCACGTTCAACTCCTATCTGGTAGCCTCCTCGTAGAGCTTATCCTGTCACGGCCAGTGTGAGCTTCTGCTACGGCTCTAATCCTGCAGTCGCAGGCGGTTGGGATCAGAAGATCGCGGATTCAGGGGAATACCTCGGGCGGAACTGGGTGGTTGGTGCACCATCAGGTTTGATGGGGGTTGAATGCTCATCCGGCTAATAATTAGTGGGGTATGGAGACGTATGATTCCTATGACAGCGGAGGGTAGTTGTCGATCTGAAATCCTCAACTCTTAAATCGATCAGTTGGTCACCCGATCCCGAGTAACCACGCCTCGGTCCGCAAAATATTCAAACCTAATAACCGCTTAAGTCAGGTAGAGGCCGCGCAAGCGACTTCGAACCCGTAACCAGACTGGGGGACTGAGAAATCCTGCCAAATCTTGTAGTAAGTTTTAGGCTCACTTCCCGTTGGCGGAGATATACTGTAAACTGTGTTGTCCTTAAGTCTCTGCGTAATCACCCCATCGTCGAAAGAACAATATATATCGTTATTACTTCTTAGGGTGTCGGGTTCGCCTGTTGCAAATGATAGTTCCAAAGTGTACGTATAGGTAGTTGTCTAATGTCGAGTACTTGCATTTCATTGAATAGTATACTTATATTTGTTTCGTTTTGAAGTTCCATCAAATCATTAATATTTGATCGTTAGCAGTAATGAGGCTACACGGAGGGTAGGTTCGCGCAGATAGGAGCGAGTAGGGGAGTCAGGGGCCAAACGGCGTGTGAGGCGAATGTAAACGTTTGTGTAAGTTGCACAACAATGGCTATGAACAATTCCCGCAGTCGGTCTCCGGTGTCTCACAACATTATAAGGATTTCAGCCCCGCCGCTGAGAAGCCGCAGACCGAGATAAGTTCGCGCTTTGAGCTGCAAAAGCTAGCGCCTCGACTTGCTTCTTGAATACAAATGAGAAAGGAAATTGCCAGTTGGTTCGTGCATGTTAGACATGGACTTTGTTTGAATATGTTTACCGCTGCGGCCGGCGCGGCAAAGCCATATCTTCCATGTACTCTGCACGCGTTTAGGCTTTGCCTAACTGACATATACTCTATTCTTAAAAATGGATACTGATGCAGCAAGAGTATTGTATACACTAGAATATGAGCTCATTAATGTAAGTCGAATTTGAATTAAGTTTATTGGCTGGTCTTACATAGAACTCTTCCTGAATTGCGGAAAATCGACCGCTCCGTAGAATCTCCGAAGATATGGAATAATCATCGACAGTCGTTTAAGAAGGCCCGGCAGGTAAAACGTATCACTAAGGTTCTAACGATCCGTTTGGGGTCTGCGCAAGAAGAGTAAGACTGCTCACTGGCTTACGGAAGCCATGGCTTTCAAAGCAATGGCTTACCGAAGCCAGGTAGTCTGTCTATTACCTGGCCGAGGCCGAGGCCCCGCCTATTACCTAGACTGATGCTGCCAACTCGAATATCGATTTGTCACTGTTAAATCTTCATAGGTTTTAATCGCCTAATGTATAAAGTTGGCAATGTTAACAAAGCCGTTGCACCCCGGAGACGGATCCGCGGCGGCGTATCAAATGAAATCTATTCGGACAGTAAACATCAAATAATAAATTTATTTTGTTTATTGCTGTGGTAATTAGTTATTTAGTTATTTATTTCAAAAGTAATTTAGTTGTAAATTAACCCAAAAAGTCCTCAATTGTAAAATTATTTAAGAATTACTTTAAATTAAATTAAATTTGTCTCTTTCGTGCATCTACGTACCTCATTAGGCTAGAAAAAACATCACGTCCTAACAGTAGAGTTTATTCCCATTTTGAGAATGTCGTTAAACGTTGCTAACCGTAAAATTTAAGTCGACGCGGTGAATGACTTCGTACATTTTAATCAATGATTAGCAAAGGTACATAATAATCCGGAAACATTGAAAAACACAGAAATATATTTCTATCTTTCAAGAATCTACGTGCGCTAAAAAAAGGACCACACGACATTCGTTTGCTTGTAAATCGGTTATTCAGGAAAAATACTAATGAATTTTAGTCTCATTATCTCTATATTCAAATAATTTATCTTTTTATTTTACCTATTTTTTCATTGTATTGAATATCCTGATAATTAAATTATTTATATTTTTGGAGTTTACTCCCTAAGAAACGATTTTATTTAAAGCTTCCGGTGTGAGGAATTTGATAGGTAACAAAATCTAGCGTTAACAAAAAGCGTTACGTTTAATGTTAGTAATTTTTGAAAATTTAAAAGATCGCAACAATACCCAACAGGAGACCATCACAACTTCGATGAAATTTGCGAGCTTCCAAGCAAACCCATACTGACCATACAGTTATCGAATGATGAAATGAGACAGATATCAAATTATCTGATTGCAATCTGAGAGAATCACACTCCAGTCACGCGTCGGAGCTGACACGCACGTTTTTTATAGTTACCAACAATGCCTAATTTTGCAGTTTTATATCAGATTGATTGATTGGTGGTGATTGATTGATGATGATTGACCGATGATGATTGATGATGATTGATTGATGATAACTGAGTGATGATGATTGAATAAATGATGATTGATTGGTGATTGATAGGATGATTTATTGATCGATCGGTTGGTCAATCGGTCGATCGATCGATCGATCAATTAATCATTCAATCAATCAATCGATTTACCCTCTTTGTCTATAATCGTATATTCAATGAAGCTCCAGTCGCGCGTTGGGGCTGACACGCACATTTTTTAACCTACTTTATATTTACTCTTTTATTCTTTGGACTAGTAGGTTAGTAACTTAGCGCTTAATTCGACATTTATTCAAAAAAATCTAAAAATTACATTAAAAAAATCTTTTATTTTAAAATCATTGTGATTAGGTACATTTTCATTAAAATCGCTTAGCGCCTTACATAATTGTTCAATGGGTGGAAACATATAAATTAATAGTTTATGTACAAGCTTAGGCCTAGTTGGGCGGTGTTGACGTAGTGCTCAAGATGCTGCAATGCGCTTTATTTTTCGCTACTGGTCTAAACACGATTTTGTATATCTCGTGCTTTACTTTTAATAAATAAATAAATAAATATTGTCCAATTTTGATTTGGTACATATGTTGTTTTACTGTCTGTTTGTTGAAGAAAATAAAATAAAATATAGGATTGTATGTATAATATGTATAAAAAAAAACAATAATATGACATCAAAGCATATAAACACTTATAAACTTATACATATAAACACTTTCTCGTGAACAGTATTGCATGATATTTTTATTTATGCGACAAAGAACCAACATATTCCCACAGTGCAATCTGCAAATAGTAGCATTGCGGATTATACAGTCCAGACGTCGAACGCTCTCCACGTGCATTGCACGCTAGAGGCAGCTATTTACCCAATTAATTGCAGCGGAACAAATGAGTCAGCTTCGAGTGCAACTGATCTCTGATTGCGGCTAAGTAGGCGTAATTTTATCATATTTTATGAACGTTATTTTCCTGCTTTTTAGGTCACTGTGCTACTACGGTCGTGTGCGTTCGTTATACGTACATAGACGCATGCTCCGATGGGATGCATAAATCCACGTCACTTTATATTTATTCTTTGGCAAAGTTTTAAAGCAAGAACAAGTTTATTATAATTGACTGCAAGGAATACTTAAAAATGTCTATCTTTCTTAACGGCGAACCTATACAATGAGCGGAGAAACATAAATACCTTGGAAGACCAGAGTTCAAACACTGTTAATGCCTATACTAGACTTTGCTGAACTTTGGTACCTTGACGTCGCCAAAGCTCTCCTCGACAAATTAGATTAAATTATCGACAAATATTGGGTAAATTTATAATGCGAGAAAGTTTCATCACGTCTCTGAGTACAGTTTAGTTTCTTACTCCAACGAGGTGGATGGAGACAGAAGCCAATCCATCCACCACTCGGGCAGTTATAACGACTATGGTCGTGTTTTCTGCCCGAGCCTAATATTATATCCAAAGAATCAGAGGCTTCTATCCCTATCCAGTCTACCAAGGAGTAATTTAATTGTTCGTTTTATAAATACATAATATATTTTTTTTACGTTTCAACATTTTAGATTTACATACACTTACGTTTATTTACATTACATTTCATTACATATTTACAATACATATTATATTAAAAAATATATTATATTTTTGACTGGCGAGGTGCACGTCTCTGAGTATAGAAGCTTCACTGGCTTCGAATACGTCAACGTAGAAATCTGCATATGGGTAGAAATCTGCCCTTCTTTATAACATCCTCAACAATTCCACCGTCCCTTTTACCTTACCGAAAAATTCACTTCCCCGAAGATTAGCTGTAAGAGATCGTATGTTAAGCAATAAGTCCGCTTGTTGTAATGTTTCGTTTTGAAATGTAGTTGAAATAATGAAATTATATCTAAGACCACAGCTTCGAGATCCGTTGCAGATTTGAACAAGCACAGCAAGCCTTCTATAAACTGACCAAACTGGTATGTGCCAAAAACTTGAGCCTCAAACTCCATTTACGCAATATCCATTGCAATGTCTTCATACAGCCTTGAATAATGGACGCTTGCGCAGAATAGGTAAAAAGAGATATGCATTTCAAATGTGGCTGTACGAAAGAATGCGGGTCGATTGAGTTTAAAACTACACTGGATTCGAGGGTTCAATGGTGTAAATGATAATGAACGTTGTAAAGATCCGAAAACTCAAATATTTTGGACGCAACGAAATGTATGACTTACTGCAGCTTATAATTCAAGCCAAAACCACAATAGAAAGCCTCAAGGACGAATAAGCATGTCTGGCTTGACAATTGGCGTGAATAGTATGGGAAGATCATATGATCATTGTTCCGAGCAGCAGTAGGCAAGGTACAAATAGCCAGAATCGTGACCAACCCCCACAGTGGAGAGGGCACCGGAAGAAGAGGGGAAGTTAACAATATTTTTTTTATATAGGTAAGGAAGAAGAACATCACAATTTAATTAATTTTGCGAGTATATTTTAGGAATATTTAAGCAAGCAATTACAAGAAGGAAAGACATGAAGCTTCTTGGTCAAAATTTAGGCACTTATCTATGGCGGTACATCATGAAATAGTCGAATTGAACAGAGCCCTTCAATCTCTCCAATATAATATGATATACCGCTATGGCCGTAATAGTAGTCTAGTTACCCACTTGTCGCTCAGGAATTAACATCAAAAGAATGTAGAAAAAATAGATGAACATGTATTATGCATTTTCACACGTTCATTCCAGGCAATGACTTCTTCGTCGGCACAACAAGAGTGCAACTACTTCCGATATACAATCGACTGTAATATACTGTAATATACAATCGACTGCTATTAATCAAGCATTGTTTTAATGCAAGTGCAGTGGAATCATTTCCATCCGGAACTTTATTCATTTGTCCCATAAAGCTACAAAGAGGGAAGTTTCGCTATGTAATGACGTAAAGTTACGATTTTATTCTTGATTCCACTCTTGCATGTTTTGGTTTCGTACGAACAGGATTCCGATATTTCAAAATTTCAGGAAGGTCGGTCATTTCAATCGCTGCGATGTAGTAATGCAACCAGTGCCAGATTAGTCATAAGGACAAGTAGGCCCTGGCCTATAGGCCCGCGCCGTTTAGGGGCCCCCAGGCGCCCGAACAAGTAATAATTACAATCATAATTTTTGATATTGTTTCTTGTAGAAAAAATCATTGAATTGAAATTCTAAGTAGAAAATGCTTAATAAACTCTTTTATCGTATAATTGTGTGATTGTAATAAATAGCATAATTGTTATAAATTATCGACAGTTGGGGCCCCGAGATTTTGATGGCCTAAGGGCCTCTACATGGGTTAATCCGACACTGAATGCAGAATATGAGTACCTACAGCCAATTGTAGACATTCTTATTTATAAAATAACCGTTAAGAAAATCTATTGGTTATATAGAATATTACATTGCTCAATGCCGTACTCCGTTTTGGCAGCTAGGATTTTACTACGAAACACCACGTGCAGTTGGTACTGATAGTTCCAAATAATAATTAATCTTTCCTTACGTTCAGTAGCTTAATAGATCGCGCTCTAAACATGTCTTTACGGTGTCCTACCGCAAAAGAAAACGAATTTTAAAATCAAAGATCTTACTATTTTAATATTATTTACATAAAGATGTCACTTTTATTTTGGTATACAGGTTTCAATACGTACTAATTAGGCGCTGTTATGTTCAAAGAGACTAAAAGATGCCATTCTCGGTATTATATCTGTGATGAAATCAGCTATATACAAATGCGATAGATGGCACTAGTAATTGTAAGTTATTATTGTTATCATTGGTTAAATAATAGGTTTTTATATTAAAGCAGTCCTTTTTTTAAATATTAACATTATCAATGTTATTATAGACGGCCAAATAAATTGCTATTAGTTTCGACGTAAAATACTATCAATGCCACCTACATTTCGCCGGCGCATGAGTTTTGCTAAAACATACTATGTCATTGGCCAATCTTATATGCTTTATAGTCATTGGGAAAATTAAAAACATGTCTTCCTTTTGATTTGTAAAATTATCGGTAATTTATGCATTTCACTCACCGAGGATTTAGAATATGTTGATATAAGAGGTGGAGGAAAATGCATTGATATTAACAGTTCTGAAGAAGATGGTGGTGCATTGACTAATGGACAAAGGTAGAGGAAAATGTGAGAATCTACGGGTCTAAGATGACTTACATAATTTATATAGAAGGGGTAAAATGACAAGGGATAACGAAACTTTGAAATGATATTTATTTATTTAATAGTGACTATCTAAAACAAATTGCTTTGCTACATTACATACTGTATATGCACGATAACTAATGGCGAAACATCAACTTAGAGAACTCTTCGTAGCTATTTTTGATAAGCGCTGCTCAACTTGATATACCTGTTCTAGGGCTAGCGTTTACAGAGGAAAAAAAATATATGATAAGACAGTAATCGAATGGTCAAATTTTTAAAGTAATCGTGTTAAAAAAATAGTAAAATAAATAATAAAAATAAGGTATAAACAGTCAAAAATAATGAATATAGGAGAAAATTTGTCGCCAAACCTCTCCATGCGAATTGATCACCTTATCCAATCGGCCATTTATATTTGGACAAAATTACGTACCTTTATTGTTTATTTATTTAAAATTTTATGATTAAGAGTAATGCACCAACATAATCTGATTATACGATATTAAAAACAAAGCGAATAGTTACGAAATTAATAGGAAACACGATCCGAAAAGATGACGCGCGGGAAAGTTTTGTTACAATACTTTTCTAGAGGGTTATTCTCAAAATTTAACATAATAGATTTGTGTAGGGCCTAGTAAATCCCGGACCGGCTGGATAATATGACACCTATTTTAACGAGCAAGCATATATGTTAGTCGACTATAAAGCAGCAGCAAATCCTGTTACTCGAATACTCGTAAAAACTTCGTTTATAAAAGAAAATATTCAATCTTAAATTGTGAAATTATGAGCAAATCGATGAAGAGTGCCTTTCTAAACAATAAGGTCGTTATATCGGAAAAGCTATTATATTCTTAGTAAAATAATACCAAAGTTGTTAAATTTGCAGGATGAAAGGGGAATTCAAATTTATAACAGTATCAATAGGTTTAAACAAAAGCAATTCATTGAGTTCAAAGAATATACATTTCTTGAGAAGCTAGCCTAGAATTTCTAAAGGTGTTAGTGATTCATAATCTAATTGGGAATAATGCTTTATACGTTCTTGCGACTTACAGATATAAAATAATAAAAAAGAAACGTTTATACCTTGTGAAGAATTCATATTCTTTAACTCATTTTAATTATTTTAGTTAAAACTTTTATATTTTGACCAAATTTTTAATTACTCTTTGGTCCTATACATTAAATTTTACGTTTTTTTTCTAAGAAAATAATAGTTTTTTCGAATGTTTTCATTATGAAAAACTCTTCGAAAGATTCCCTCATTTTTTTCAGAATTCTTGAATATATGTTAATTGTAACTTTGTAAACGGTTGTATTAAAAATGGCAGAAAGCCAAATAGGCCCCAGGAATTGACCGTTTAAGGATGGTAGTTTCTAAGAATACCATGCAATGGCTTTCACTGTTTTAAAACGAAGGATTAGGGTTCGATTCTGGAGAGGCAGCTTGAGAAAAAGTTTGCAGATGAACTTGACCATTGACAAGACATTGCTGTCGAAGGTTATTCTATTACCAAAAAAAGAAATACAACTATATACGAGTAGATATTGATATTTATTTTACTTTGGTAATATTCAAGGTAATGTTGTTTTCCTTTTTTAAACGACTGCCTAACAAAAAACGAGTGTAATGTGTTCAGGTTTGATCTATGTACGTTTTCCTTTTCTTTATTGCACCATAACTTCTAAACGCGTGAACCGATTTAGAAGTGTGTATTGTTAGAACTAAGTATCCAAATATCAAGTAAGTAGTTGTGTAAATGTCCAAATGTCAATAAAATAATATAAAAATATCGTGTTTAGTGTCAAATGAAAGTTTTGGTTGAGTACATTCTGGGAATATAATAGATAAATACATAAACAACAAATAGTTCATAAAAACCGTAATGAAAAATATTATAAATACAATAGTTCATAAATACATAATTCATAAATACAATAGTGTCTGTAATGGCAGTCGTGTTTTTTGTTCTTTTTAATATATTTACTTCTTATTATAGGTATTTTCAAATTTGGAGATTTTAAATAAAGCTGGAAATTGAGAGATAGTGACGTACAATCGATAAGGACATATAGGGATAGAACCAGATAGAAGACGTATCAGGTAGAGAAGAGAGTTATAACCTAGACAATATCTTAATTGGTTAGAAAGAGGTTTGAAATTAATGCAGTCGTTACGACACTTGTCTAAGGTATAAGAGAGGACAGGCTTACACGTGGACGATCCGCTGCAGTCAGCAGCGAACTTGATAATGACATTGAAGGCTCACGTTCCTCATATAAATATGATACACTTGCGTGTGCTAGCTGACCGCTCATTTGCCATAATTGCATTGGCACGGGTGCGGTATTCTCGGCCGTCGCTTGCCGTTCAATGTTCGGTCATAGTCGAATGCTTTTTGCTCATTCGAACATCGCGTGCCTGAGATCTGCATTGGAGAAACGAAAGGCGGCGCGCTTGCGCTCCGCGTCGGGAAAGTAGTGCACTTTGTTCGCGCTAAATGCTTTGGGGGCAATTAAATTCGACGACTCGACTTGTGTCGGTGCAGACGGGAATTGAAATGTGATCTTCTCCTGTAATAAATTAATAGTTTTAAAAAAACACTAAAAACACGCTTTTATAAATGCACGTAAAAACCAAAAAAGGTTTGTTATAACCTTGAAACCTGATCGTGTTCAAAGTCCATTACGTGACCTTTCCCACAAGTGCAAACACGACTATGATACGATATTCCATCATGGAATGCCAGTGCCATCTTCCGGCTTCATCATCAGACCTTGAAACCTAATCGTGGTCAAAGTTCATTCCAAGACTTTTCTAACAAGTCCAGACACAGCTATGATACGATGTTTTATCATGAAGTTCCAGTTCATATCTTCCGACTCCATCATCAGATTAGTTCGACAGTACCATATTATTGTATTGTCATCAGAACTACATACAGCTGCCAATTTTCATGACGCTACGATCCTTGGAAGATGGTAGTTACCTTAGATTCCATTACATAGTTCCAGTAATCGAATTTATGTATCTATGTACTTAAATATTATTACATAAATATGATGTATAAGTATATACATTGTAATATTTATACAGATTATTATATTATATTATTTATTAAATTTTAATTAGGTACATTTACTATTTCTAAAAATAAAACGTTAGTGAATTTAGTTCTTTATAAATTAAATCGCTAATTTAAATTGTTTACTCTGACCTGCCTAGATACAGGACATTACAGTCCTAGTTAGGTAGGCACTGACCATTTGCTTCATTTGCGTGTAAATTTTTTCCGAGTTACTTTGTAACATTGGTAATTATGTGGCTCAATGTATAATAAAAAAGAAATAATAAAAAATAAAAAAAAAATAGTTACATACAGCGGCGGTGGTAGGTCTGCAGTCTGGTAAAAAAAATATATTATTACTTTCCCCTGCTACCAATCGACGAGGAGGAAAAGCTTTGTGAACGCGGTAATTTTTTTTTTCGAGATGAAGACGAAAATATCTATTTTGTGCCCCCTTGAGACGATAAGGACCATTTCCAGATTAAAGTCTGTCTATGTGTCTGTGTCCCTGGGAATCGTAGTTCGGGCGCTCCTTTATAGTTTTCGCAACGTGCACCGTCAGCCAATCGACTGAGCATTCTGACAGATAGCCGGAAGATCCTGGAAACGGTTCGCAGGGTGAAAACCCGGTTTCTCGCGGTAAGGCGTTGGCTTCTTACGGGCAAGTAGCGTACCTAGGCAAAGTACTGTCTTCGTCATAAGTTTTCTACGCTCACCTCACGGGAGACAGAACGTCTCCCGATCAAATATCGTTAAAAACTTCCCGAGGGAATGGGTTTGCCCCTTATAGTTGACAGCTACAGTTATCTGTGTGTCTGTCTGTCTGTATTCCTACACGATAGCGCACAAAAGCTCCATCCGATTGAGCTGAAATTTGGCATGCAGGCATCATTTGGTGATGGTGAGAGTTTAAAAGGTTGTGATTGAAATCGGTCCATCAGGAGGCGCACTAGAGATTTTAAATGTGGAACACAGATGCCTTGTTGGGCCGAAATCACGTTCGAATATCTCATATACAAGCTACACAAATAATAATAAAATTTCGTCATACATTTAATCAAATATTAATGCGAGTTGCCCGAGTCAAACCAAGAACCCAAACGGGTTCGTCTGCCGGCCGGGAGAGGGCGCCCATTGATTTTATTTATGAAATTTATTTTCAGATAAAATTAGTCCTTGGCTACTTGCCGGGAAAGTCTTGCGGTGCCCCAGCAGATATTTTTTCTCGTAAGCAAATGAAGCACGCTTCCGGTGCGTGAAAAATATTTAATATGCGCTATATCATCGTCAGTTTATCTTAAGCTACGGCATGGAGCTTGCGTCATTCGCAGAATCGCATTGCATGGCGTCAGCCGCACCGCACCGTCTGTAGATGTGTCGATGAATGCGTCAGCTACATGTGGTATGCGAGGGGTTGAGGTGTGCTTTTGTGTCGCGTATTTATGATAAATACCAATGCACCTTTTTTTGCCTTCATTCCAGCTTTCAACGCAATTGCAGAAAGAGTATTTACCATCTGTGAAAATGTTTGGCCGGACACCAGAAATAAATTGACAGCCAACCACGTAAACATCTGATCTACAGACTATCTATCTCTCACACACACTATTATAGACTCTATTTAAGTCTTAGAGACTCTCTCTCACGCACATACAAACCACACACACACACACACATGTATATACCACACTCTAATCCCATTCATTCATATCTCATTATTACTGTTTTTATTTCAATTTCCTAATTTGTTACGTTACGTACAAGTAAGTATTTTCGCCATGTCATGTAAATGTAATAATCTGCATTTGTTCTTGAAAAAAATCCGCATGTATATACATACTCGTATATAAAAATGGATGTTGGTATATCTGTCTGTCCGAGCTTAATAGACTCCGAAACCGTTTGACCGATAACCATGAAAGTTAATACATATTTGTATATTTTCATGAAGAATGTTTTTTATGATATCCGCCTTATCAATTTTTATACCGCTCAAACGATCACCATGAAAATTGGGATAGGTAGACATTTGAGCCCGCATAATATTTTCACCATATTGTTACTCTGTATTGTAACTGTATTGTAACTCGCCACCAGATGGCGCTGCAACCAACTTCTATACCGGTCAACTAATCGCCGTGAAAATTGGTAGAGATAGGTAATTGAGCACGGATAATATTTTCGCGCTGCACGTTATTGTACCTTGCCACTAGATGGCGCAACAGCAGGTCAACGTCTATACCGTTTAACCAATTGCCATAAAAATTTTATAAATTCGAAAGTGTAAGGAACGGCGATTAATATAGGTTTGGGGGGGGGGGGGGGTAGAAGGAGGAGTAGGAGGAGGAAGGAAACGTACACCCGACCATCGCCGGGTAACATTCCACTTGTATAATATAAAGCTGATCATTTACTTATAATAAATATATATAATATTAATAAGCCCTAATAAAATAACAGCAAAACTCGTTTAATTATATACTTACACCGCTCCCCAATTTGCAAAGAAACATTCCATAAGCATAGCGAACTCTATCCGCTCGGATATTAGCCTCCGTGGTGCGGGTAGCAGCGCTAGTTTCGTATTAAAGGCAGACTCGGGTAATAAAATCACTCACGGCGATTAGGTGATAAATATTAGTTACGAAAATTAATGTTACGAAGTAAGGAAAGAATGGGAAGGAATGACCGCCTCGTAATCCAGAAATAATAAGGCGGGCACAGGGCCGCACTTTAGCTCTTCATTATTTTATTAGAAAAACAAAAAGTTTTACGACGGTGATGAAATCTGCATTCTTCAATAAGTTATAGATACTTTGGTATGGAAATCATGTTTAGCTTTGTTTATTTCTTTTCATAAAACGTATATTACTTGTCGCTTAAGTTTGTTTGTTTTTGTTTGTTTACCTATACTATTTATTGTAAAATTTCACAATGGGCAGGTTTATTGTCATATGATAATATCTTCCAACCAACCCTACTATACAGTGTTTAAATGTATATGTGCGTGAAATATGCGTGTGTGTGTGTCTTGTTATCGCATTCGATTGATAGAATCGACATGCAATCTTAATCCTAACTGAAAATGGTAACCCTGCCGGCAATCGAACCTGGGACCTTAAAAATTAAGATTAGGCGACCTAACCACTATGCCACCGTGCCATGTCACTATGCCACGTATGCCACTATGCCATTGTAATAAGTAGATATCTAATTTAGGACACAAATAATCATAAGAGCCTTAGAAATAACTTATCCACGCAGGTTATGTAAAGAAATAATATAGATATTATTTTAGGAAATCAAATTAGTCAGAAGTAAATATGTATTTGCTTAGCATATAGGTAAAATATTTATCTGCAAATAAAATTGTAAGATTAGTTTATTCCAGAAACCAGAAAAATCATTGGGCTGATCACATATTTTCACATTTAAAAAAAAACTGGAAAACAATTTGCATCCACAACTTTAGGATAGAGTTTGATGACGATAATCGGCACAATCACATACGAATAGAATAAGATAAGGTGATACACAAAGTCTGCCTAACTAGGCTGAAGCCAATAACAAGATAGACTCAACTATATTAGTTGTAAATTATGAATTCTGAATTGTGCGCTCACTTATCAATGTAATATAACAAAGAAAAGAAAAAAAATATATCTAATAGCTCTAATAAATAAGCAGTATGTATCTAAAAAGCGTTTAATGTAGAAAACTGAATAATGTGTAATGATACCTAATACTTTATAATCAAGTGAGAGAAAATAATTAATACAAAAAATAACAATTAATAATAATACCAAAAGAACAGACACAATACATAAATAACAGGCTGTTCGGTCTAGTTAGGCATTCGTCTAGAATGATCGTATGTGTTGTGTTCATTTTCTTATTGCTTATATAAATAGTTACAAATTATATCTGTAAGATCTCACTGTTAATTCTCTACCAAATTGTAACAAATAAAAAAAAATTAAAAAAACATTCACAGACTATGCCGTTTTTTGTAGCGTAAGAAGTTGACTCAATTATTACCGTGTCTGGTCGCAAAAGATAGAAAATTTGCATTTGAGAAAACAATCCATGTTTTATTCGAAATCGCTACCCTCATGACATAAATGAAAGAAAGAATTAGGATTTCCAAGTATCGCGACAAGCCTGTAGGTCTGAGGTAGAGCCACGACGAGACTGTTCACTTTTGCAGAATGAATGCCTGCTGCTATTTGTGTGACGCAAGTCCGCATCTTTGTATGTTAAAAGAGAGTGGACGTACCTATTATGGTTGGGTCATTCCGACTGCTAGATGAAACCCATTCCGAAGCCCCTTTCATCAGCAAAGAGCAGATTTGGAAGAGCGGATGCTAATCTGAAATTGAACTCCAAAAATATCGCTCCGACCAGCCATTTCATTCCGAGTTCTGAGGAGCCAGCTACTTCTTTGGGTCCACCATTTCACGTAGCCTTATTCCAATCCTACGAGCCGGTTACTAGAACCCGGGTGCTCCCGGAATAAGCCATCGCTCGCCTCTCCGAGCCGTAGACGTGGTGTCGACTCCGCCCGCACCCGCAAAGAGAGTTGGCCATTCAGGCGATGCCGACGGTTGTTTTGTGTCAGTTGGCTGCTCTGCAGTAGATATAGAAGAACAAGAACAGATATGTTTTATTTTTTAATTAGTATTCCTTGAACTCTACTGTTTCAAATATTCATTATGATTATTTGAATATTTTAATGCTTTATATATATCATTTTACCAATTATTATATTAACAATATTCTCAGATTAGAATACTCTATTTTGAAATGAACTATAAAAATAAATGAATATTTTATTAAATTAATATTTTATTAAAATATTCATTTATTCATCGTCTCTCTGTTTGTTTGATTACGCTAAACTCGATAACCACTACACGTATGCGGTTTTCACTGTCATTTAAAGCAAATTTTGAAAAAGGTTTCTGAGTAATACCATTTATATCCAAAAGAGGGGCTAAACAGTGGCAAGTTAAGTGTTTAGTTGATGAAAATCACATCCACATTCATATGACATAAGATCCATGAGACCCAAATTCACATGAGATGGAAATCACATCGAATTCCATAATTAGAAGGCTGTGACTCCAATCACGCGAATGGGCTCCATACACTATACAATAAAGTCAGTATTTATACATTATATTAAAAAAAACAATATATATGAATATATAAGGCCACTGATCGATATATGATGAAGACTACGAATGCTACTTGTTCGAATTAAGGTTTATTTCCAATATTGTTATTCCAACCACCGTAAACGGCGAAGTGCAGTCGTATTTAGATCACACTAGGCACAAAGCCACGTCCACGGTAATCCAGTCAACGGTAATAAACCATTAGAGTACATTACTTGCAATCGATGGTCGTAGATGACCAGGTAAAATAAAATAACTAAAGACAAAACGATATCCAAATAACATCACTTTACAAAGGTACTATAAAATATACCGCAATTTATTCGCAAAATATTATGACAAAAAGGACAACTATTATAAGTAGAAGAACAAAGACAAAAAAATATGATCCTAAAACTACTTGGGATGTCGTAAAAGATCTGAGTAACAGAAAAAGACCATATAAATGCAATGTGTCTGAGCTAGGGGTTGGCAACGTTAAAATAAAAGATGAAGACTAAATAAAATAGCCAGCGCACTCAATAAACATTTCGCGGGCATAGGAAAAACGCTGGAAATATATGTATGTTAAAAAATGCAAGCTACTGAACATCAAACCGCAAAAAGGATACAACCAATAACAACCCATGTTTGGCATTATAATAAAATATATTACTAAAGGCGAATTTTCAGCTGTAATAAAAACACTTGAAAGTAGCCTGTGCAAACAGATCTTACCAAATACTAAAAGCTTCTGCTACATATTTAATGAATCCAATCACTTAATTTTCAACTGTATCAAACTTCAACTGTGGCATAGAAAGCGGAAATTTCCAAATGCGTTTAAATGTAAATATTGCCTCAATTTTCAAATCAGGTAATACATATGTGCGATCACAACAATACTGGATATATTTAGATAGTTAGTGTAGTCAATCAGCTTTGTTCCCATTTATAAAACAGTATATATTTTACCGGACAGTCAGTTTGGGTTTAGGACACATCTAAGAGATTGTAATGCCATATAAAGCATTACGGAATGCATTACAAACCATTTAGACAACAGCAGAAAGCGTTTTGCTTTTATATATTGCGAAGGCATTTCATACATGTATGTCATAAAATTTTAATAAGGAAATTAATAAAAATACGTATCAAAATAAGAGAATATCAATGGTTTCGCAGCTATCATTCCGAGATAACACAATAAGTTTGGGTTGGTTACAAACTCAGCGGAAACTGCCTAATTATGGCGTTTTAAATGTTAACCTATTTATAGGTCTACCCTATTTCTAATTTATATGAACGAGTTATGCGAGCTGTATACCAGATATGATTCGGTATAAATAGTCGCTTCAACCAATTGGGAAAGCGTATAAAATATGGCTTTAAAAAAGTTAAAAAAAACTGGTTGGATAACGACTTACTAATGTTAAACTTAGGTGAAACAAAACGCATACAACTAGAGCTGTCAAAAGTACAAGTTAGTGCGAAGAAATGATAACTCACATCTTCACGTCGGTAACTTTGATATTTTATAATAATACATTTACTTCCAGCCCAGTGGCTAAGTGGTTAAGTCGCCTGATCTTACACTGTTAGGTTCCGAGTTCGATTCCCGGCTTGATCACCATTTTCCGCTGGGATAACATTAACGAAATTGCATTTCAATTCTGTCAGTCGAATGCTATAATAAGCCATACATATTACACGCACACATACGTATACATATAAACACATCATAGTAGGGTTAGTGTAACACATTAGAGATTATCATATGGTAATAAACCCACCCATTGAGACATTTCACAATAATGAATAAAAACAAACAACAAACAAACAAACAAACAAACATGATTATATTAAATATAAATAAATATGGCTGTAAATATAGATTTAAAATTAAAGACCGCTAATAATAATCAGTTATAATGCCATTGTTACTATTTATTTTATTGGTCAATGTATATTTTTATTTCGTTATAAATTTATTCATTTACTTATTTATATCCTTAATTTTAGTCCGTTAGTTAGATAGTTATTAAATTATATAAATCTTGTATAGTTTTTAAGTGTGAACGAGCAATCTGAGTAAATGAAAGAAAACAATAGGATAAAATTTTAAAAAACCACTATGTTTATGAATTGTAATGGGGTGATAAAATCCACATTAATCTCATCTAATCGAACATGTAAAATGTGGTAAAAACTTTATTACTTATTCTCTTCTTGGACAATATGGTTAATATAATTGGCTAGGTTTATAAAACGAAATAAAACAATATTACAGTATTGCACCTACCCAAAAAGCCAGCTTTCAACGAGCTTGTCTAATATTCAGAAACTTTGAGCAGAAGTGAGCTTTAAAATTCCCAATTTTGTCTCTAAGATTACCATTGCGGTTCTGGCGACGGATCGATACACAACTCTAGAGGCGGGCAGCGTAGCCAGCGGAGTATTCTGCTCAAAATACTTTATTCCCAGCAGCACGAATATAATCGTAGAAATGTAATTTATATTGTCTGCAGCAGAGGCAAGCTTCCAGGGTCCGTGTCCCCCCTCTACCCCCCTCGGTGTCCGCAGACTCACGGGACCCTACTGTCGCCCCCACTCCCCCTACCCTCGCGAACCCTCCCGTCCGCCCGCCCGTTGTGAGCCGAATGCACATTCATTTATTTTATGTGCCATTTACAATTCTCGGCCAATGGTCAAGGGAAGTTTCCCCAGATATACAGCAATTTCATTGTTCGCAGCCTCGGGCATCGTTCACTGATTCGATACATTACTTACGATCGAACCGGATCGTTCATCGGCCAACACTGTCGTATATGAGTAATGAATTAAAAAGATTTTTTTTAATCGATATTTTTTTTGTGTCGACTTTTTGAAGTCGTATTTTCGATTCGACCTTTTAAACAGCGATTCTCAAAGTAGTCTATACATACCCACAGAGGTTTTGAATTGCTTGGGGTCCATATCAGTGAGAAAAAAATAGGAGTGCATGACATGTAAATGAGGGTCCACGTCAGCGGATCCCATTTAGACAGGTCATCGTAAACATTACGACGATCAGTAAATGTCTTAATACACCTAAAACAGGTTTTGTGTACAGCTCAGTATTTTAAAGTTATATTAATCGCAATAAACAATAGCGCATGTCACAAGTATCATTCAAGGAAATCAACACCCAACCCAAATTGCATCACTAGTCGATTGAAGAGGCCAGCGCCCGTGACTAGCGAGGGAAGGTGCGAGTGAGATATGTGAAAAAAATGCACTTCAATGGGTATCCGTGCTAGCGAGTAGGATAGACGCGTGACATGAATGAGCAAGCGAGATAGTGCTAAATGTGCAGCTATGTGCGGCTTTCTCAACTGCTTCATACTTTAAGGTCGTGGACGCTTAGAAATAAACAACTAAAAATTGTACTTGTTTTTAATTTTTTACAACTCTCCACTTAACCAAAAACTCTATTTAAGTGACCAGTATTGTGCCAGCTGTACGACTGTAAAATATATATCTTAAATTTAGCTTGTATAATTTAGTTTATCACTTATTATTATAAGCCAAAAGCTGAGCTTACCCTTAGCATATAACTGAGATACCAAAAACTAAGCTTTGTAGGTAGGTATATTAGAAACCCGATCGTTATCGGCTCAGTTGTGCTATTGTTATTTATTACCAACGGATAGACATTATAATTTTTAATTGTGTACTAATAGTGCATATAATATGGTGAGTATAATAGTATTATGTACACAGTCGATTATTTCATTAGAGAATATCGTCAGATTATCTTGTATATCGTCATATCATCTTTCAATGAATTTTTAGTTTCAAGTTTATTTTAGTTGTCAATTTTATTAAAACGTTTTTAATATTATTATTGGTTTACTTCAGGTATTTTTAAATAGTATACGGGACCTTATGCAAGCATGCCTTTAGATTAGCAAAATAAAAAAATGACTTAAGGACAGTCTTAGTCATTTTAATATCGTAAGAACCGTCTTTCCATTAAATATTATTTTTCTTTCAAGTAGGTTTCTAAGCATTTTGATATATGTTTCAAAAATATACATCATACTAACTTTGTGTACTGGATGGCCAAAATAGGTTTGTTCGAGCAAGATGACAAGCATTCTTGGCTAGTATCAAAGTAATTGTATACATTCTCTTGAATTAGCATCAAAGACTTCTTGGCATTTAAATGCTCTGTTGTCGACCACGCCAGATGTAAACATATTTTGGCATCTAGCCGCGTTTCGAAAATGATACAAAACTTTTTATTTGTTGTATTTTGAAATATTAAGTTTTATTTGGGTTTCTATACTGTCTTTGAAATGCTTATTTAGGGTATACAGGTTGTTCGGCGCCTGAAACCCTATTTCAACGCGTGATTCTGTTCATCAAACTGAACATTAAAAGAAAAAAATGAAGTAGGCTAGCATTATAACATATTATGTATGGATGAATAAGTTACCATGCACCCTATTTTCTTTTCTGGGACTGAGAACATAAGACCTTCCCTCTGCGTGGTATAATAGATTAGTTAAGGTCTACTTCTCGTTTAAAACAGTGGTATATGTTTTAGCATCTCCGCTTACTAAAGCGACTTAGTAATAGTTACTCTAGTAGTGAGTTTTTTCCTGGAGAAAAAATAACGTCCGCGACACCTCTGTTTATAGATCATAAATAGATCAAATTCAATAGACTCGTGAATTTAAAGTACGGCGGTTCGTCGATCGATTCGCCCAGCGACCTTTTAAATAAACGAACATCAGACGACCAATTAAAGTGGGTTGTTTCACCCTTCGCGTGCGCCTGCTCCGACTATAATGGCATTTCTAATAGAAATAGCGGACATAAATTGTGATGTCCGGTCGGCGCACAGTGGCGCACATGGGACGAATGATTAATGCCGCCGACAAATTTTGAGCACTCGACTTTTGGGAGAAACGCGCGGGGTTCGCTGGACAGCGGTCCCCCATGTATAGGGGAAGTATCGTAAATAAAAGGAATGACCTCGCTGTTGTGACGGGTTCCGGATTATTAAGGGTCTAGAGGACCGGCACAGTGTCATGTCTTGGATACCAAATGATACATATCGTGACACCATATTTTTTTTGATAAAAACTACAATCAACTTCACCATAAAAAAACGACTTTATTAACGATGTGGAAACTTTCTGCATGTTTTAAATGTCGATGTCCATTTCTGGCGAGTTGGGAGACGCCTGCCAAGAGAGTTATTAAGGTGTCGCAATCCATAATATAATTTACAGAATTGACGGTGGTGCGTTGGTGTCTCGCTCGGTTCGGCGGGAAAGTGTCAGGTGCGACTGAGACAGAGGAGGGTGTGAAGGCGTCGCGGGCGCTGGAGGGCGTCGGGCGAGGCGTGGGACGCCGACGAGTGAGGTCGTGGGGGGACGGGTGACCGTGGGGTGGCCCCAGGGTGGGGTCAAAACGTGACCGACGTCCGTCGATGTATTGAGCGCCGGCCAGTGGTAGGGAAAATGCGGGATCGGCACCCTTTGCAAAACACGTCATCCTGCAATATTGAAATTACTATTCCACGATATATTTATATATTATCACTGTTATATTTCATAGATTCTCCTGAATTAGCAGTTTAACCGCCCTACCTATGCAAACGTACGTGCTACTTTAGTTATATTATGAAATAGATAAATATATATATAATGTATGAAAATTAGGTATATATATATATATATATATATATATATATATATATATATATATATATATATATATATATATATATATATATATATATATATATATATATATATATATATATATATATATATATATATATATATATATATATATATATATATATATATATATATATATATATATATATATATATATATATATATATATATATATATATATATATATATATATATATATATATATATATATATATATATATATATATATATATATATATATATATATATATATATATATATATATATATATATATATATATATATATATATATATATATATATATATATATATATATATATATATATATATAGGTATATATATATATATATATATATATATATATATATATATATATATATATATATATATATATATATATATATATATACAAATGTCTTGTATATTTGAAACAAGTATATTTACTGAGAAATTTAATTTAAAGAAATACAATGATTTACTATTTTTTTTATAGTAACCCAACGGTAGAGCGGTTAAAATACAGAACAAAATTAGTTTTAGGTTCTGTATTTCGCGAGGCCCATGTCTGCGGCTCTGCAATCGTTTTTTTTTTTTTCGAATATCATGTTTCAATTCTTACTTCAGAGGAGGCTATATATTACTCGTACAGCGGATTCTGACCGCAACAATGGAGCACGCGGGCGGATGAAGTGTGTGTACCGCAAGAAGTTTGTTAAAAAGACGCTCCGGAACAACGGGCGGCCGCCTGTAGTGGGTTATAGCTGAGTATTATTATTGATCCAGTGGGCACAGCGGGCGTCGGGCACAACTAGAATTACGTACTACTCATACTCGGGTTGCGTATATTTCCTCCGAAGGGGTTCCGCGGAGGAGGCGATGGGGTGCTGCGGGCGGTGCCTCCCCTCGGGGATGGAAGCGGAAGGGGGAGGGGGATACCCCCCCATGGGGGGCGGAGATATTTCATGAAAGGGAGGGGGTGGAGGTCAGGGAGGCTGTATTTATTGAGACGCCACGCGGAAGGCAGCGCGGCGCTCGCTAGCGGCTGGCGGGACAATAGCTACACACCGTCGCGAAAACCATATTATAACATCTATAAATATGTTGCGCAGACATTTATTAAAGACAGGACCGCTCTTCCATATAATAGGTAAAATAAATCTATTAAAAAATATTTTGTTTCCACATGTTGATGCACAGATGATGCGACAGTTTAAATCCCTTCTGTGAAAAATAAGCAAAGCCTGAAAAAAGGTTGGAAGTTTGAATCTAACCACGAACCTATTTCCCAGTGTAAATAATAATTTCTTTAAAAATGTGTTTTTTAAGTAAATATATCCCTTAAAATATGAGCCGGCCCTGCGTCTCCCGACGTCTCGTCGAGGGCGGGGGGACGTCGGGCGTCGCGACGCCGACCAATGGCGTCCTGTTATGAAATTATATCAACTCATATCGTCCAATCCGGTCGTTTCCTTCGCCATCCCCGCTATTATGCAACGTCGGCCTTAGGCCGAAAGGTGACTTTAGCACCGACCCGGGCGGGGTTATGAAATTATGTTATGATATGGTTGGACGACGCGTGGGATCGGAGAGGGAGATTATCTCCGCCAATGACGTGAGGGGAGATAAATGAAATTATGAAAAGGGTTTTTTTACACAGAGGAGGCCTGATACTTAAATCTATGTTGGTACTCCTACATTGGTACATTGGTACTCTTCGAATGTTATTTTATTTCAATATAAACAACTTCAAACAATTATATGATAACGGACTAAAATGTACCGGCGTTTGTTTTTCTCCATATATATTCTTTACCATTAAACAATTACAAATGCAATCTTACACCACGTCACCTAATTAACCCTCCGTCGGTCGCAACTGTGCAAAAAAAGCACAGGTACAGTTTTTCAGTTGGCTATCCTGCTTAAGGCGACAGGTGGCGCCCCCCTCCACAGTACCCTCTTGGCTCGGTGAGATCTTCCCGACTTCCAACCGCAGTTGGCGCTACATCGTAACAAAGAGCGGAGCCAGAGCAAGTGGCCAAAAAAGCACATTGCGACCGAATACGTCACACTTTCCGAGGTTCGTATTTTGATTTTATTTTGCTTGCATTCATCTTTATTGTTTATATTTCACCAGTTTATAAAGTTATTTGTCGGATTTTAGAAGACAAGGGTGGTGTTTTTATGAAGTGTGCGTAATTTGCACACTGCGACTGAACTCGTTATGGCTAAATTAATTGATTTCGTTTGTCCTTTGTTCCAGAGTTTTGGATGATATGGCGAAAGGACATTACATTTAAGTAAAGAAAAGGATGTCGAGGAGGTAAGAAGACTTTTGGCAGCTGATGATGATGACGATCCAGCGCAAACGGAAGATTTAGGTGAAGAAAGCGATATTGCGTCCGAAAATGAGGTTGAAGAACACAACGTTGATACGGCTACTGAACATGAGTACACCGACGAAACCGACGATTCTGACTTTGCACTTGTTGATGAGCTCAGAAAGCTTAGGCTCACCTACGTTGGTACTGTAAGGAAAACAAGAGACAGATACCTCCAGCCTTTGTGAATGTGAAAGGAAGGAAGCAGTACTACAGTATGTTCGGGTTTAACGATGGGAAAACTCTGGTCTCGTACATTCCAAGAGAGAAAAAAATGTGATCCTCATTTCTTCCCTTCATAATGACTATGCCATTGATCCTTAATCTGGACAGCATAAGAAGCCAGAGGTCATAACTTTCTACACATACACGAAAGGTGGAGTGGATACTGCAGACCAAATGTGTTCAAATTATGATGCTTGCGGAAACAACAAGCGTTGGCCAATGGTCATCTTTTATTCGATGATGAATGTGGCTGGGATCAACTCTCTCCTTATTTATCTTGGCAATGATCATGAGCCTTTGCGCAGGAGGGTGTTCCTGAAAAAGTTGGCCCATGAGCTTACTCTCCCGGAGCTGCAAAGAAGGAGCCAGAAGAGGCATGGAATTCCCTACAGCCTCCGAATCCGCCTGAGATAGTTCAACCTCACAAGGTATGATGGTAATGATGATCATAAGAACGAACCACCTTTCAAGAGGCAGAGGTGCATACCCTGCACGACTGAAACTGGTTTAAAGAGGCTTACCACGTCGAGATGTCTGCGTTGTGTCAAGCTGATCTGCAATAAACACGCAAACGATGTCTGCGATGAGTGCAAAGTTGCCATCCTTCCAACCTTTTCTGAGGAGCCTGAATCCAGTGAATATGAGGAGGACTGAGCTCATTAGAATCAGTCTGAAGTGCCTATGTTTTTTTAAATTTTCTTTTAACGTTTAGGTCACCATTTAGTCCAAATTTTGAATCAAGTACAGTGGAGAGGTAAAAAAATGGGTTTTTTTTAAATATTGTTGTTTTTTGGGTAATAAAAACGTTTTTCCTGCAATTCTTCTTTTAATCCCTTAATGACAATCTTAAAGAAGGTAATCAAGAAGAAACGGTTCCCAGATCCAAAAGAGGATGGAAGTTATGACAATTTCAAATTGTGTGCTTTTTTAACACATTGCGACCGAACGAAGTTACGAAAAGGTTGCGACCGATGTAGGGTTAAAAATATACACGGATTAAAAAAATCTTACATGGATACACGGATTAAAAAAATCTTACATGTTACTTAGTTCTAAGTAGATAAATTATGGCTTTGTAAAGTAAGTCAGTTTTTTGAAAAATAGAAAATATTTAAAATAAATTACATATAATTTCTGATACGCGCTAAGGATAAGTGGAGGAGGTTCAACTTGCAGTCGTTAATTCTTGAATTGTACCTACGTAGTGAGTTTAATACAAAAGGTAATTATGCCTCGATAACCAATGGTCTAATGTTGTGTATTCACCGCAAGGAAAAATGACAATTAATATGGAAAAGGGTAACAAAATGTATCATCATCATTCTATATAGAAAATTACAAATATTATAAAGTAATATTGTTGTAGAAAAGTTTGACCACTGATGAAAGAGCATATTCATGTGGATATTCATCCATAAAAAACCTTGTAATGGAATAAAATGCAATAATTAAATAATTGTTTAGTAAAAATCAGAAACCTAATAATACAGTTAACGGTATTAATAGCCACTTCTCTATGATCGGGTATAAATTATCGAAGAAGATAACTCAAAACTAAATCACAAATGAAAAAAATAGAACAACCTTTAAATTCTCCGCAATTATATTACATTTTTCGCTTACATACATTGATGAAGGAGAAAGGACTATAAACAATTTAAAAATACTAACTTCTTTAGGTATAGACAGTATATCTTCATAATAGCATAAAGCTGATCAATAGCTTACATTATAGATGTAAGTTTTAAGAATAACCACTTCCCTAAAATTACAAATATGCAAAGGTTCTTTGTTTTTAAAGAAAGCATTCGTCAGGTAATAAAATTTACAGGCTTTATCGTTACTAAGTACACTATCAAAAATCGTAGTTTAGTCAATTTTTTGCATAATAATAAAAGTATCTCCAGTAATCAATTATGGATTTAGTTCGGTGATGGGATTCAATGACGCCATTAACCAAATGAATCAGACACGTGGTATTATCTGTGGATAAAGGATGCAAGTGAGTGGCAGTTTTCTGGATTTTATCAAAGAATTTGAGTATCAAACGCTTATTGTAAGCAGTTCATTGTGAGGTACAATAGTAGGTATCACATCATAATGGACTGGAATAAGAAACTGCGAGACCTTAGAATAAAAGATTTGAAATCTTCATGATTAGAACTTGATTTGAAATCTACATCTGGGAAAGGAGACAAATTGTCTGAATGGGCAACCACCTCAGTGATCCTGAGGTGACCTTTGGCGTTCCACAGAGCACTGTGCTGGGACAAATTTGTTTCCAGTTTACATAAATTACCTATGGAACGTCATCATAATATATGCAGAAGATACTGTTTTGAAATTTCAGGGTCGCGACTGGAAGCAAGCTTTCCATAACGTAGATACGATATTGGCTGCGGTCGGGCTTTGGCTCGATGATTCATTGCTTACTTTAAATGTGAAGAAACGTACTAGTACATCACTTTCATGCAAGTAACCGTTGTTAAGGCAAACACACATGTTCAACTTTAAAACATGTCACAAAAATCATTTATCTAGCAAGATAAAACACCAGTTTTGATCGACACTATAATGAGGTGGAAAAAACAAATTAACTTGTTAGCTGGGAGATGTAGAAGGCTGGGATATATATTCCCGGATATATGAAAAGTCTGTACTATGCCCTGTACCAGTCTACAATTATAATTAAATTAATGGTCTATAAAGTTAAGGAATTAATTGGGTAGGGTTTATTAATTTAATTAAAAGTGGTTAAAAAAACATACTAGAACCGCTTAACATCGCACAAAAAAATATTTTAAAGATCATGGCTCGTAAAGGTAAGCTATCGATAAGATAAGCTATATCGCTGTAAGATATCGCTATAGCGATAAGTCAGCCATTTGTGCATAAATTGTCTTTTTTATAAAACCAGCGTAATATTCATTAAGTTATGTGTTTATAGCACAATAAAGTTATTCTATTCTATTCTATTCTAAAGGCTTATCTGTAGGAAAATTTATATGACGAGTCTAAAATTGCGGATGCACGTCAACTCAATGTCAAAACTACTCTTATTCTGGTAAAATTTGTTGAAACGCTGTGCTTACGAAAATACCGAATCACCAGAAAGGCTATTAGATGTAATCTCGGTCATGGTATGTCGAGACTGGTCACTGTCATTATTGTTATAGAAATGTGATAAATAGAAATATAATGTCCTTTACGTTAAATAAATTTATCCATGAAAATCTTATTGTACGTACCTGCCGATTCACTTAAATACTCTTGGGTAATCAGTACTTAAAGAGGTACTATTGCTTGTTTATCAAAAAACCTATTGTTTGGTTGTGTGTACTATGGTTACCGAACTTCGGACGGCCAGTAAACTGTCGACCTCTCTCTCAGCCGTACAAATTTTGATCCAAAATATATCGATATTTTCATTGGTTTCTTTCCTATAACAGGGTGGATTTTTACCGTTTTAAGAGCTAAGTATTTTAACCTACTACATTTGTATTTCTAATATGGAACAACTACCCTATATATATCATATTGCATAATCAAAATAAAAGGAATAATTTCGTGTTTTAATTACAAATGTGTTACGTTTAGTTAGATAAAGGTGTAAAGTTCCAATTAACTAAAGTTTTGTCTGATAATCTTCTACGTCGTATAAGAAATATGAAAAGAAACAAGAGAAAAGGAGGAAAAGTCCATAATGATTTGTAGTTTTCATTTTTAAAAATAATATATAAACTTTTGAAGAGTAGGTAATATTTCGTAATTCATAAGTTTTCATTAAAATTCAGAAGCAATTTAAAAAAAAAAGAAAGACCTCGGCAAACAATAAACTAGGTGACTTTTTGCTGAATATATTATAGTAAAAAACTACTAAACTTAGAAAGGTTTCCAAGATATTTAAAGTGCTTTTCACCGATTTGATCCTGAGATTAACGAAAATTGCTTTTATTGTTTATGTCTACAGCGATTATTTTATTTTTTTTAGGAATTTTTACCGAGTTTCTTTCATGGATTTATAGCTAAATATATTTTGGTTTAAATATTTATTATATCGTATCTTGGGCCTTTGGCTACCTATGGATATATAATTTATGGCGAAATCATTTTAAATAATGCCAAATTACCCTTACGAGAAATGCCTTTTACCTATCACTGGCTTGTAATAATATATGTTTCCAACTCAGAGCAGAATAATTAATGACTAGATATGACGAAAACAACATGAATGTTAAAAACAGACTAACATTAAGTTATATTAATAACCAAATTCAATTGATATCTTTTTAAAAACCAATACATTACAGAACGATTACGTTTACATGTAAAAATCAGTCATACGTACGTAACAAAGGAACACATAAAAAAAAATACAACCTGTAAGAAGGGGACTAGAGTTTGTATTACATATACTTATGTGTGAAATAGATATCTAGTCTAATATAATCAAGTATTCTCAACTGAGGAAGAAGAAATATTTTTAATTAGCCTCAAAAAAGCCATACATTTCAAAGAGTACTGATCATATTAAAAATAACCCCTTTTACAATTAATTGTGAGCGTTGGCCCTCTTTTTTACAAGATTTTATTTACCTTGCAATGTTTGTCAGTATGTTTGTTTAAATCAAATCTTGCAAGGAGAAGTAGTACCACTTCCTCTTATCCTATGAAATTGAAATTTTACATGTTGGTTCAGTTCCAATGAAAATGCGTTTTTATGGTAAGCATGACTTGATTCTGCCTAGGATTGGCTCCCGACGAGGGGACTCGTCATCAGTCAACAGAACAGACATGAAATGTTGTATACATATTTAATTATGATAGCCCGTTATAAGTTTCATCATGATATGGCTGCTGAGCCCAGGGTTGGCTCCCAACGAGGGGACTCCTCAACGGTCAACATCACAGTTACGAAATTTTGTATACGCATTTAGTTATGAGAGCCCGTTCTAAGTTTCACCATGACACGGCTGCTGCGCCCAGGGTTGGCTACCGACGAGGGGACTCCTTAACGGTCAACAGTACAGAAACGAAATTTCGTGTACGCATTCAATTATGATAGCCCATTCCAAGTTTTACCATGACATGGCTGCTGCACCCAGGGTTGGCTTCTAACCAAGGGACTCCTCAACGGTCAACAGCAAAAACACGAAATTCTGTATAGCATTCAATTATGATAGTCCGTTCTAAGTTCCACTATGACATGGCTGCTACATCCAAGGTTGTCTCGGGACAGAGCATTTTAATAAAAGCTTGTTTTTAAAAGTGTGTTTTTACTATTAACTTATTCATCTAAGAACGAATATTCAATCATCTTTTTATATTCGATCTTTTTTATTTCCATTTATATCATTTTCAACAGGCGGCATCAATTAAAATGACCCACGTTTTGGGATTTTTACACCACTGCCCAACAAAAGAGGAGTGTTATGTGTTCAAGGTTTATCTACGTATGTTTACCGTTTCTTTATTCCACTATAAATTGGAAACGTTTAAAACGATTGAAAAGTGTGTGGTATTGTTAGAATCGTCATGTCATCCGGAGTGTCATAGGGTAAATTAAGTGTCATATTGTAACTAAATTGTCCTAATGTACAAATGTACAATTGTCCAAATGGATAAATGTAAAGAGTTGTCTAAATGTACAAATGTAAATAAATTACCATAAATATATGGTGTTATTATCAAATGAAATACCTGATTGATTACATTCCGGAATTATACATGTATCTATATGAATTATTACATAAACCACAAATTATTCATAAACATAATTATAAATACAATAGTTATCGTACAGTAGTTATACAATATTCACAACAGTTGGTGTTTTTTATTCTTTTTACACGACTGCCCAACAAAAAATGAGTGTAATGTGTTCAGGGTTCATCTAAGTATGTTTTCCGTTTCTTTATTCCACCATAACTTCTACTAAACAATTGGACCGATTCAGAAGTGTGTAGTATTGTTAGAACCATTATGTCATCCCAAGTGTCATAGGATACCTTAACTGTCAAAATATCTAGTATTTTTTTTCCTAAATGTCTAAATCTCCAAATGTCAATAAATTAATATTAATATGTCATTTTTATTGTCAAATGTAAGGCCTGATTGAGTAAATTTCAGAAATATACACGTATATATGGATACATACAATAACAATATTTTTTTATTAAAAAATAGTAATAAAAATAATAATGAATACTATCGTTCACTTTCTGTAATGGCAGTCGTATTTTTTATTCTTTTTAATTTATTATATTAGAAATATAAAAAAAGTGTATTGGTAGCTGTTGTTACAAAAAACATATACAAAAGAAACATAAAACACAAAGATGTAAATAGACAAAGACTATGTAATAAAACCACAAACGCTGCAAATTAGAGATATCCTCAGCATATTTCTTATCCTGGTTCTCAGGACACACCTATTAATTATTGATACATACAGGAAACCACATCTTAGTGATATTAACCCCCCTACCTATACGAAGGTACGTGATACGTCCGCTATATTATCCGCCCTTACGCAAGAAAATGTATCTCGTTCGTTCAAGTAAAAAAAACGAAACCCACAAGACGAAAGTGATACGTCAAATTGTTCCAGCGATTCTAAATACAAAAAGGGTCATAAATGGGTCTATTGTGTAAAAAAGTTTTCTGGTGTATTGTAAACAAGTAATAAAAAAAACCAAGGATTTTTTACCTTTTTTTTGAATAATAACCTTAAGTTAGGGCGGTTAAAATAAAATAAATCTAAAATAAAAAATAATCAAATTAAAATAAATCCAAAAATCTAAATATTTACTTGTTTTGGTAATATATTTACTTGTTTTGATAAATGGCTCATGTAAGTATAAAAGCAATACATTCAAAGAGTCCATAAATAAATCCAGTTATACGCCCAAATGTATTGTTTGTAATTAGCGTGGGCGGTATCTGGCGGCGACGGACGGCGTCGGGCGGCGTCGGGCGGCGTCGGGCGGCGTCGCGGGCGTCGCGCGGCGGCGTCGTGCGGCGTCGCCCTCGTTATGAAGCGTGGATTTACGGCCGCGCGCGGCTAATATCGGCGGCCCGTAAACAAACGCGGCCGGCCGGCGGCTAATGGAAATTTGTTCCTTCATATGTATCAGGTAATAAAATACTTTTACACGTCCCGCGGCGGGGCGTCGTAAAACATGGCGGGCAATAACTCCCCCGTCGCTATCGCGTCATACACCGTAAACATGTACACTCGTAAACGTATGTAACGCGGCGGGATGCCCTCATAAAACCCCACATGTTTCCGCGCGCTTTTGCTTTATATGGTTTTCCTGACGCGCGATATCCTAAATGAACACCATCGATTCTACGGACGTTGCAGGCAGGGATTGCTTTTTATTGCTTTTATTTTCGGCCCGGACAACTATATCCACGCTAGATTTCACCTTCGCTTTTCGCTATTTTAGAGTATTCGAAAAATCTAATTTCATAACAATTAATTAGAAACGGTAATTAAATAAGTTTACACCGGGGCGTGCCAACCGCCTTAAAATATGCCAAAGGGCCATGGAGGTAGCAGTAGGGCGATGTCGACTAGGCTGGTATAGCGATATCATTCACTGGATATCACTGGTGATCATTCTTTTAGCCGTGGGTTGAGCGTAGCATACTTAGAGACAAGACAATCTACTGTCTAGCTCCGCCAACAATTCCGTTAGAGGACAACGCCTTACAGCTTTTTGCTGGTAAAGGTAATAAGCGGGCAGCCTCGCCCCGCTTATTACCTAGTTTGGAACTACCAGTTTTGGAAGGATATCTCCGTCTGGAATTAACCTTCAGGATACCTCCGTCCTCCCGACTGGTTACAGGTCCGAAGTCGGTTACGCGGCCTCTATGTACCTGTCGTAATTACAGAGGTAATTCAGTTTGAATTTATCCCAGACCAGGGCGTCCTTTGCCCGTAGTGCCACACGGGATCGGGTAACCATAGATCATTTCAAGAGCGGCATGACAACAGGTCAACATCCACCCCTGCTGCTTAGGACACAGTATATTTCCATAGTCTCCAGATTTCCTCAGCAGAGTGCACAACCGATTGACATCGCAGAACGGTCTGCAAACCGTTCGCACCGAGACCAAGAGCCACAAAGCGAGACGTAAGGAGACCACAATTGCGATGGCTGGATGACATCAGGAAAGCAGCAGGAACCAACTGGCTGAGGGCAGCAGCTGACAGAGAGGCATGGAGGAAAAAGGAAGAGAACCACGTCCAGGAGTGGAACAAACCAGGCTGAGGAAGAATAAATAAGGAAGATACCGGGGCGTACCATTGGTATCGCATGGGTGTAGCACCGGAGCACGTGCATGGTCAGAGTCAATTTTTTTCATAGCCAAAATCCTTCCAGATATTTTTTCTTAGTCCAAGTAAGGATTCTGGTCTAACAATGAGAAATGAAAACTGGATGATGCACCATATCACATACTTTCCAAATTTCGTCTTGATGTTGCGAAATACAAT
Source organism: Micropterix aruncella (assembly GCA_944548615.1). Classification (NCBI taxonomy): domain Eukaryota; kingdom Metazoa; phylum Arthropoda; class Insecta; order Lepidoptera; family Micropterigidae; genus Micropterix; species Micropterix aruncella. The sequence goes on along the minus strand of OX155951.1, from coordinate 24,686,611 downwards.
GCGTCGCTGTTCTAGGTATCGGATATAAATAATAAGCGCGATAATTTACTTGTATTTGATTTTCAAATTCTTCTGTTCTCTTTCTTCGTGTTCTGATTTTTAACGGCTATAGTAATAGCAATTTTTAGGATCGATTATCAATTCATCATTTTCGTTTTTTAATTATTGAACTCGTCAACCACTAAGGTTATTAAGATATGAATTACTGCAAAGATATAGGCAATATTTTTGGTATAATAAGACACTTTTGATTTTCATTCTAGCATTAACCCTTAGAAAGCTAGCCATGGGACTGAAACTCATGACGGCATGTTTTCAACCCTCGAAAAATTCATTGTAGGGGGTGTTAGTGCACGCATACTAATGTATAATGGTGGATTATCCAATGAAGGTGACTGTTTTCGCATGTAATTACATAATTGCATAAATACGGAAATCACCCGCCCGCGAGTTCTCACAACGGAAAAATCACCGATTAGCATTTCAGGTATTGGTGGTATTAGCATTAGGTATAGCGGTTAATAATAACGGAGTTATGAAGTTTTATTTTTTGAACGTCAAAATCCGCGGAAGATGTCGATGAGTGACGTAAGCAAGAGTTATATGAAATTTATCGAGAAGCCAGAGTCACGTTTATTTCTTTTTCTAAGACGTGTATTAACGGATTTCTGTTTTTTTTAATTTTGAAAACGTCGCAATTTTGTAGCAAAATGGCGGATATCTCAATCGTATAGTTTCTAAGGTACAGTGGATACAGAAGCCAAGACACATACACTAAGAGGCGTTTTCCTGAAATCATTTTTTGAATTCCCAGAATCTCAAAACGATCAGGTGAAAGCTCGAATTCTAACTTTCAATCGAAACGAAATGTTTTCCAACTTAGATACTTTGTTTATCATGATGCATATTTTGGGTCCCAATAAAAAACTATAAAGTAAAAACTTAAAAAAACAAAAAAAACAGATTTCATAAATTTTAATCGCCGAATGTTTAAGTAGCAAATGTCTACCAAATCGGCAGTGTAGCGGCGTGGCGGCGTATCAAACGGAATCCATTTTCCCCTTTATGCACTTATGTACATTGCTATGTTATTAAGAGAACACGTCCATAGCAGTAGAGATTATTCACATTCTGAGAATGTCTTCGAAAGAATACCAACTGCTAAAGTTTGGTCGACGCTGTGAATTCATACGTTCTGTTCGCTGACAATATCAATTGGCAATGTATTAACACAAAATATATTAATCTCTTTCAAGCAACCGAGCGCGTCGATATCTCACCTGAGAAACAGAAAAACGTGAAATTATTTTGCTAACAAATAATTATTTCAGAGAAAAAATTAATTATCTTTTTAATCATCCGTTCTTAACTTCATCTTGATTTACACTTACAACCTACGAGCTGTGGCACTTCTTTTTTAAATCGACGTAGTAAGAAATGATAGTTTTGATTCTTTTATATTGTTAGTAAATTGTGTTCAATATTTTTTTTCTTCCAATTTATATCCACAGCTACCACGAATGACCCGATTATCATTGATAATTACAATTTATTAATTAATGACAGTAATTATGACCAGGCTATGAATAAATTATTTATTAACATTTTTTAATTCTTAGAATTAAATTTTAAGGTCCACTACAATAAATGTATGTATACAATAAATATATGCATAGGTTAAATAAATATATATTGTTACATTAGCAAATACACACATTTGTTAAAAGGAATCAAGAACCACATAAATAGGTTTTTATATGGGATGGTCACAAGATGAAATTTTCTATCTTTTAACAAATGTCTAAGATTTGTATCGTGTACCTAAGTGGTTCTTTTGATTCCAAGAGAGTGATTTCAATGTGATTTATGTTAAAAGGTAATTGTATCATACCAACTCAACTGCATCATTAGTCCAGTTTAGCAAAAATGTTAGTAGGTTCCCTTTTGCTCTACAAGGTCCTAAAAACTATAATATCAGGCTATCGATTAAAGTGATGATATTGCGTAAAACAAATTAAAATAGTTTAATGTAAAAATATTAATTGCTATAAATAACAACCAAGAACCTACAATATAAAACTTTGCATTACCCAACATACACAAATGCATAAAATGTAATCAAGCGTTGCATTGTTGCAATCGCAACTCGTAAACCCCCTTTAGGTATCTCCATCTAAACTACGCAGCACACCCGATACAGCATATATTATGGAATGCTCGCTAGAAATGCTCATGAGCTAATTTAGTGTATTTGTATCTGCTCCCTTATTTGCATATGTATTAGCTTTTGCTTCCGTTTAAATACGTGTGTGAAGATTTACTCATGTATGCAAGCATGCTAATCAGGAATGGTCTGGGAATATAACGCTATACGCTCGCTCCTTCCGTATATTCATAAATATATAATACATAATTTAAAACGTATATATCGGGAAGAAGGTTTTTGGGGAAGCGTGAAACCGACTCTATCAACATATCATTATGATTATTTAGTTCGTGGGTAGTTTCAAAGAAAAATGCAAAGACGTCGTCTGGAAATCAGAGTTGTCATAGATAGTTACGAGTACCTAGGTGCCTATACCTCTTCAATATTTCATCAATCATCAATAATTAATTATAATCAATTAATCATCATCAATAAACCATCATCAATTAATCATCATCAAGCAATCATTATCAAGCAATCGACATCAATCAATCATCATCGACTATTCATCATCAATCCATCATCATTAATCATCATCAGTCATCAGCAGTCAATCATCATCTATCATCATCAATCAATCATCACCAGTCATTATCAACCAATCATTATCTATCAATCATCACCAACGAATTATCATCAATCAATCATCATCAATCAATCATCGTCAATCAACATCAATCAAATCATCATGAATTAATCATCAAAACAATCATTAATCAATCAATTAATTACGTCTAATTAACGTGACTCCCTGGTATAAAACTGCAAAATTGTGCATTTTTGGTATAAAAGAAAATGTGCGTGTCAGCTCCGACGAGCGAGTTCACTGTGATTTTCTCAGATTGCAATCTGCTGATTTGATATCTGTCTCATTTCATCATTCGTCAAATATATGGTCATTCGACAAATGTATGGTTTGCTCGGAAGCTGGCAAGTTTCATCGAATGTATGTTCACTTGTTGGGTGGGTGTTGCTCTTTTCAAATTTCGAACACTACTGACATTAAATTTAATGCTTTTTGTTAACGTTCGATTTTAACATTAATAAAATTCTCATACCGAAACATTAAAAGAAATCGATTTTTAAGGAGTAAACTCCAAAAATACTAAAAATAAACAGCACACATCCTTTCTGTGCTATTATTTAATGGTTGCTTGGTCGACAATGATCAGAACACAAATGAATTACTCAAATTAGGCAAATATATGATACAAAATCACTTTTTTACATTATATGAGATCATCTGTCTCTAGGTAACATCCACGACTATTTTATTTTTTATTTATTACCCATTTATTAAATACAGCTTTGTATAAAATTCAGCCAAGCCTAAGGCTGACCTGCTGGAGATTATGATAGGGTGACTTTCGGTGCAACTTTAGTAGCCATTTTGACCATATTATAATATATCTGCTACATTATCTGCTACATTAGTCAGGATTAGTCGGCACAGAAAGCCACCCACTTGATAATATTTACATAAAAATATGAACGTACTTAATGCTAATAAAATAAAATATGTACCTTATTCGTATCATTAAGGTACACGTGTGTTTCACTTTCACTTATTTTAAAGCTATTTAATTTTTTTTTCTTTTTTTGTACATTTTTTATAAGTTTATAAATTTAGTGGAATTTTGTTGAATATATGAGGGATTAGCCAATTCAATCTTCTTTTGCCATAAAGGTTGCGAAAAGGAGGGACGAGTAGCGAAAAGGAGGGACGAGTATTTTGTATCTGTCTAGTGCTGTGTTTATGTTGGACATAAATTCGGAACTCGTCAGTTTCGAAATATTGAACTGTCAATCTATAAATAAATAATAAATAATATTCACCACTCATCCTAAAGTAGCGGGCGGTCGCCACAGATGGCCCCTTTCTCTTTTCTCGACTTTCTCGCAAATCTTGAAGTAAGCTTCGATTGCAAAAGCACGCTGCGCTCCGCCCAACCTTTCATCGGGCCTGAAAATCCGCGCGTCTGGCTCGTCGATCGAGACCCCTCCCCACTTCCCCGCATCAACCGTTAGCGCGTAATTCAAATTTGAACTTTCCTACTGGACATCCTGTATATGTATATGTTAATTTATTGGAATTTTGAGATGTGGACGTTTAGACTACTAATTACTTAATATTTGGAAATTTACGGTACCCTATAATATTAGGGATGACATAACGATTCTAAGAATACCACATAATTCTAAATCGGTTAGAGTATTTATAAGTTAACGTGGAATAAAGAAACGGAAAAAATGCATAGATGAACCCTAAACACATTACACTCCTTTTTTGTCAGACAGTCACGTAAACAAAGGTGATCCACTATATATCATGTCATCATAAATCTTGCGGATATTACTCTTAGGCTATATTGGGTTCTGGTACGTTATGTTCAAGAACCGAACGCGAATTTCGCGCCCGCGCTCGCTGGTTTATTCGCAGAGTCGCTGTGTTTGTATAATTCAGTGACTCGCGAGCGACACGGCTCACAATATCTTGACTTGAAGACACAACAGGAAACTTAAGCACGCCTTTTGGCTGTTTCCCGAGGTATGCCTCGGGTGCCCTCCCCCACCCGTTTGTTTGCGCCCGAGGGCGCCTCAGCCGGGAGGGAGGGGGCGTAAGCGAACTACCAACTTTTGCCCTTATACACTTCGAATCGAATAAAGTGATTTTATAAGTTTCGAGGCTTGATTCGCGACTCTGGAACAAAACGATTTGTCGAAAGTGCCGAGTGTGCCGACAGTGAAATAGGCGGATATTTGAGTTGATTTATTTGAGGTTTGAGGGGCGTGGTGATTGATGATGATGATAAAGGCGATGGGATATTATTAATGTTAAATAAAATAGTGTTTAGACACACAACCCAGTGGAACAGTGTCCCGGGTTCGATTCCCGGCTGGGTAACCTTTTACCGTTGGGATCAAATTAAAGCAATTGCATTTTCAAGTCTGTCGATCAAATGCAATAACAAGACACACACTTACACACATGTTACACGCACACATATAACACGTCATAGTAAGGTTGGTTGTAAGAGATTGTCACATGACAATAAACCAGCTCATTGTGAAAACTTCCAATAAATAGTAGAAACAAACAAAGGAAATGCATACTGGAATCTCTGCCATTATGTGTATATAATATTATCCGAACATGTGAAAAGGCCTGGCACCAGAATTATTGAAGGCTGATATACCGCAGTTTTGGTAACCCTAGGTCATAAAATGTAATGACTAGTAAACTGCATTACGTAGATGTATTTAAATACAATATTTTGCATGGCGTGATAAGAAGATAATCCAAGTAATATAAGTCATGACATGCATAATAAGTTACTTTAAATAAGTAAATATATTAAAAGGAATAAAAAACTCGATTGCCGTTACAAAAAGTGAACTACTGTATTTCTTTATATACCTACACTTTCATATAATTATCTTAATACAAGATAATTCTAAAATTAAAGCAACTATGGTGTTTCTTGAGAAAATATCTGAGTTTTACTTATGAAAGTGTAATATTGGTACCATTTTGCTTGGCTACCTTAATAAAATTGAAATCCTTAATTGTATATTTTGATTGTATTCAAAACAAGGTATATCGTGCATCGAAAAATTATTATTATTTCAAAATACATCAAATTTGGTTATATTCTCATTTTCTGTTAAATTCAATAGAATGAATGAGAACAATTAATTATTAAGTAAAGGATTTTTTTTCAATACGTATATCTACTTATTAACAAGTGTTTAATATGTTGGGGTAGAAATTATATGGCAACAATCTACATATATAGTATGTCTATCAACGGTTTAAATATAAAATTAGTTTTTTATTTTAATTTTGTGATACTAGGATTATTTAGGTATTATATCCAAAAATAAATACCGTAGTATATAATCTTTAGCTGGCGCTAGCCGACACCCTCAACACAAGGCTGGCGAAAAACGTATTGCATTCACCCAAAACATATAAAAATAGATTGCGTCAAAATATAATTTCTCCACGTTTTAAAACATTTAGAAACAAAAAAGCGAAAAAAATCGTCTTTTGAATCAAATCTGTCTTTATGTCTTTTCTTTGTCTGAGTCGTTGATATCTCTAGAACGCCTGGTCTGATTTCGACGACTTTGAGCTCGTTGTGTTTATCGATGGGAAAAGCTGATTAGGGCTCTGGAGCTATGATTTAAATGGGAGCTGAAATACAAACTGGCCTCCTTGAGATCACCGTTCGATCGGTTCAATTCGGGCGGAGCTGCGAAATAAGTAGGGTAAGTATGGGTAAGTTAGGAGCGGAATGGATAAGGTAAGTCGAGGACAGTCCCGTCGGAGGTGCGGAATGAATAGGGTAAGTCGGGGCAAGTCCGGTTGGAGGTGCTTAAAATATCGTATTTACATTATAAAACGTACCTTTGTAAAATGTTGTATTTTCCGTAATATCGTAGGTCGGAAAATACGGCATATTCAGAAAACGTTTTATATTTTTCTCCTATTTTGTAAATTTTTCTCACACACAAAATATCGTACATTTCGGAAATATCGTAGGTCGGAAATAGGGTATATTCTAGAAATATTGTACATGTTTATCCCACAGTGAAATAACTTCTTAACTAAACAAATATCGTACTTCAGGAAAAAGCGTCATTTGGTAAAATCCTTTCTTTACAGAAATATCTTACTTTTACTTTCATAAAATATCGTACTTTTAAAAATTTTTGAATATTCAGAAAATATCGTACTTCGCAAAGAATATTGCTTTAGAAAATATGTTTATGGGGAACAACCAATTACCGAAGATTTTTTTTAATGTGTGGCTTGTTACTTTCAAGAAATGGGGCCCAGGAGGCGCTGGAATCGAAGTCTGAAGTTATGTGATTTTGTGAACGGTGCCTATACGTTGAATACAATTATGTATTGCGGATACGGATCCTCGGCCCACCACTACGTTCGCTACTTTGACGTCGTCCAACGAGTAATTTCAGAGTAATCGACAGAAACAACAAAGAAGAACCGAGACACCGTAAGACTTGACGGTGTCCATGCATTGTTGCGCTCGCTCGGTCTTGTTCTATTCGAGACGCCCGCAAAGTTTGCTTTAACGACGTGTTGGCAAGGCGAGTGCAACTTCTCCAGTACATTTATTTGCAGACACATCAAGATATTGTTTCGTCTGAGAGCGGCGACGCCCCCCCCCCTGTTACTCCCCCCCTCCTCCACGTCTCCAGCTGCAACTGACGAGCGTCAAGTTTTGCATATTTCAACTGCAACTCGTCGCGGAGACGCTCCGACTAAAGGCCAACTTTAATCTTCACCGTTCGACTTAGTTGCCCGTCTTCGGGCGACAGCTTGAAGCCAGTGCCAAACTGCCATTGTTCGACATGAAATTCGCATTTTACGAACACATACACACCTAAATGCGATAAACTACAAGCTAGTCTAATAAATGAATGCAGCGAGATTTTTCACTTCTTCATACAATCTCGAGCGAATCCGCGGAAAGTAGCTAATAGATTCAATGAAACAAAGGATTAAAAAACCTAAAAAAACGGTTTTATAAATACTGCACGAAAAAGCAAAAAAATCATTGACTACTCTCTTGTAACTGTTTACTCCGTAAGGGTTTTAAAGTCAGCCATGTTTGTAATTAATTATTTTATTTGAGTGTAAGGGCCCTATTCCACCGGGACACCATGGCGACGCAACCAGTTGCGTACCGTGGTGTCTTTGAGCTACCAAGTCGAGGCACCATATTAGACGGTCCAGATTAAACACCAGATAGACACCAGAATCGCCACACTGCGGCCACAGTATTAAAATGGACGTCAAACAGTTAGCACTCCATCCAAATAAATATACAACTTCTTCCCAGCATTTCTTTTTCTAATCTCTATTAGAATAATCCGGTGAGGAACTATCCCAATAGGTGGTCTAAAATTATCCATCATAGCGTACTCTGCAACTAAACAAACGTCTTGACAACAGCGTACACGTGCGAAAGATGAGCGTGCGGGGAAAGGGTTGGTCACACGCAGCGCGGCTGGCGGCCGAGTGAGTGACACGCCATACAGCGCTATACTAATTAATGGTGGCGCGACCAGCGTAGTGGCGCTGCCAGTAATAACGTGTGTACGCGTCCGTGCTGGTCGCGCCGTCAAAAAAGTTGCGCAATCAAGCGGACACCAGGTGAGATACTCTCCATATAGCTGTATCCATTTCGTTGGGCGCCGATTGGTTGCGCCACCATGGTGTCCTGGTGGAATAGGGCCCTATAGGTCTGGGGCGTTATTTAGTACCTGTGACTATTTTCCGGCTCCATCATGAAATCAGCTCGATGGTACCATATTATTGTATTGTCATCAGTACTACACACAATTGTTAAGTTTCATGTTGATACGATAATAACAAGTGTTTGAAATTCGATTCCTTAGATTCCATTGTAGGTTTTGATATAGTTGCATACATAGAGGTGGACCTATTAAAAGTGTGAAAAACTATTTGTTCATTGTCGTAAACGTAGTTACGCATTTTCCCGTTTGTCGGCGCCGAGGACGCGGTGCGGTTCGCGTCTTCGCTGCGACCGCTAGGCGGCAAGTGGCGCTCTGGAAGATGGTGGCATTTTCCCAAAGAGATCCCGTTTAGCTACGCTTTTGAGATGAAGACACCGCGCAGCGCGGCTTATCCTCATTTCCGAGGAGAGCCGCAAATTGCCTTCAGAGATACTGAGCGCATTATCGTACTGTAAACTATGACTTTACAAGCATTTGTGGTGTAGATTTTTACAATTCGAAGTTGCACATTATTGTTGGCAATCCCGTTAGTTGGCAGGTTCAAACATAATAATATTTTTGATCTTGTTTTTCCATAAGCAATTTTTTTTTCAGGTTGTGTGTTTCCAACAATCTTCTCCACACATAGAGTTCTTTGCCATATTATTAGACCCAAGTACATATCAGTACGAATTTACACTTTCAATGGCATATAACTTTTGAACAGCGCTTACTTTTAAATGTCTGTATTGTTTATTTTGATGAATAAGAAAAATATAATTTTCACTAATTTTTGCTTCAACGTCAGTATTAGAATAAGCGTGGGTGGCGTCATTATCCAAACACAACTTTATTTCCAATAATATTGTGGTTATTTTTATTGTAAAAGAAATGTAGAAATTTTGAAAAGAAAAAGTAAACATTATTTAATAGTTCACGGAAACTTAGAAGTACAAATCAGTACTGAAATGCACGGTGGGTCTTATAAATGGCGAAGGACAATATTTCTGAAGAACATTAGCAATGCTCTTACGCACACTACACTTACACACATTTATTTATTTATTATTTATACAAATATTTTTGGATAACAGGACAGGTTACATCAATTTGTTATCCAAACTTTAAAAATACAAGTAAGTTGGCTTAAAAAAATATAATGTATGTAAAATAAAAAAAAAACAAGTTAAAAAAATACCAGTAACAAAATTGGTAACGCAATTAAATAGAAAAAAGTATTACTTCTCTCATATGTCTCTCCCGAATAATTAGACAATAAGATAGAAAAACATTCATATTTCTCATGAATGTTTTTCTATCTTCATTCATTTTCACACAGCATTTCATATTTCTTACTTCAGTCCTAAAATACATAGTATAACCATATACCACACAATTCCATACCCTCTTAAATTGCACGCTCTCAATATCTCCTTTACCGCTTCCCATTTCCTTCCCTATTTTAAAAAGGCAAGCCAATATTTAGTAGTTTATCTTAAAATCATGATGATGCCTTCTTTATGTACTGTTTGTGGAAAAGTATTAGCTGAATGTCACGCAGCGTTGTCGGAATCCGGTTCCCCACTCTGGCTTCCTCCAAATTCCCCCTTCTGTAACCTTTTGGAGTATGCTATAATATTCCAGAACATTTTGGAACATTACGAAGCATTCTCGGTCTCATGAAACAAAGTTCAAATTTCGCCTCACACTCCCACGCGTACCCACACAGCAACACCTATCAGTCTCTTATTATCGATGGGAGACGAAGCGCTATCTACGGCCACAAGCGCGAGTGGGCGGCAGTGAGTGATTGTAGAAAAAATGCGGGTTTCCGAACACACCTTTGACACTTTCGCATACGTCACTTTTACATGATTTGTCAATAATACGGACTCGATTGCAGAAAAAAAAAAAGCTTTCGACAATCCAACGAGACACGAACAATCGTTCACTGGCGGTCCTGTCATTGCGGTTTCTGCTCCTGCCGTCCGCTTACCGCTAAAGGGCTCGGACGGATCTTGAGCGGTCTACGAAAGTGGTGGTCCCTTTTTGTCAACCGCTCAGTATCCGAGCCGAGGTCTATAATATATGGGTTATAAAAATTGAGCAAGCGTTTTTTCCAGTCTTCAAAACATTTCTTGAAGGCGCTCTTTGGTATATATAGCCCCCAGCTACCGTGTCGAGGTTGTTTTTATCTCTTCTATGGACTTAAAACGTTGACCTTTCAGCGCCATTTTCAATTTGGGGAACACTAAATAATCACAAGGGAATATAACTGGAGCATAGGGAGGTTGTGGCATCAAATACATGTTGTTCTTGGTCAAAAACTGATGAATTAATTTAGCTGTATGGGAGCATTGTCTCCGTGTAAAATCACGAGTTGTCTCTCCAAATTTCTGGTCTTTTTCTTCGAATTTTCTCATGGAAATCGCGCAAAAATGGCAAATATTACTCTTTATTGACTATCACCTGGTGGTAAGAATTCATAATGCTCAGATCATTAGACGTCTCTTCGCGGCCATCTTGAAACCGTTTGTACCATTTATAAACCCTCCGACTTAACATCAACAAGAAAAGCTTTCTTCAAAATCTCTTCAAACCACTTCACAACACTTAATACAAATACTTTGATCGATCATTTATGAAAAAAAATAAAATATGAAAAATCTGCTAAACACCTCAGAAGGGGTAACTTTTAAATGACCGTTATAAGAAAAGTATAAAATTAACATAGCGAAAACTTGGTGAAAATATTGAGAACAATATTACCAACCCACGACAAAAAAAACCAGATCGATAAATCAAAACTCGCTAAATCTCAAATTTGTCATTACGTTTTGATCATACCACGTACCTATAGGTTTATAAACACCGGTGACCACAATGCACGTTCAATCCTTGGCTCGTTCGCGCCGCCAAATAAATAAAAACTTAGTGGCACCTTTGATAGAAACATTAAATTGCTTTTTAAAAACGTGTCTTACTTATCTGTTGATTAAATAAAAGTATTGCCTTATATATTTTTTCATAAAATTATACAGTTTTTTCTAATATAAATCAAGGGCATTTTTTATCCATAAACACCTCTGCCGCCCTGAGAAGGGCGGATCTGTCTGGACTGATCAAGTCCGGCCATGTTTTCCGGACACGGTGTCGAGTGCTGACTCGCCCCGCTTTATTGAAGGCGCGTCGATCGGTGCGAATCCGGAATTATTTATCAGCTTGAAAAATGACAGGAAATTGAATGTAGCTGCGATGTTAACAACTTTTTTCAATACGGTACACGAAGTTACTTTGTCGTTCCCCAGTGTCCGCGAAGGTCCAGCTTCAAAGCGGGCGCCGAGGGGGCAGCGAGAGGCGCACGGGCGAAACGCCTCCCCTGGGTACAAAATAAAAAATAAATTGTATCCGACGAAGGTATTACTGCGTAACTGCACCGAAACGTGACGAAACCGACAAGGTGGAGATTTTGATGGAAAGCTGAACTTTCAGGCACGCCGTTAAGAAAGTTTGAAAACATCAGAATGTAGTTTAATTGGAGGAGTATTCGAAAGCTGGGTTGCCTTAACCATGAATGTTGTTTTCGTACTATTTTAAGTTTTCCTCGTATTTTTAGATGACTGCCTAACAAAAAACGAGTACATATATTGTGTTCAGGGTTCATCTGAATTCATGGTATGTTTTTCGTTTTTTTTTTTATTGAACCATAACTTCTAAACGCTTAAACCGATTTATAAGTGTGTGTTATTGTTAGAATCGTTATGTCATCCCGAGTGTCATAGGGTACCTTAACGGTCCAAATATCAAGTAAGTAGTTGTCTAAATGTCCAAATATTAATAAATTATTAAAAATATATCGTGTTTAGTGTCAAATGAAAGGTCTGACTGAGTACATTCTGGAAGTATATATGTATCTATATGAATAAATACATACACTGGAAATGTTTGTTTAAAAAACAATAGTTCAGTTTATGTAACTACAGTTGTGTTTTTTAAATTCTTTTGGGGGGGGGGGGTTAGAGTCCTTCTCGTTTCCAACGGAGGAAAAAATTTATTGGTTCTCCGATAATTAACTGCGGGTACCCATTCAAATATACTGCGGGTACCCATGCAACATTATGCATCAAATAATTCAAGGCAAAATAGCCGAGAAAAGAGGCCCGGGACGAAGAAAAACATCTTTGTTCCGTAATCTACGGGAATGGTTTCCGAAATCTACCACATCCTTGTTTCGAGCGGCGTACATAAAGTTGTAAAACCGATATGATAGCCACATAGCTCGGCAGTGGAAATGGTGCAGGAACAAAAGTAAGATATCGAACACCCTAATCCTACTCCTGATCCCCCCTCCCTTCTCTTACTTTTCCAGCACCTTAGACCGCATAGTAAGACCAACTCTCCCTAACCTAAAAGCTACCTCCCAAGATATCCCAGTATATCTTTTCCTCCATTACTTTTGTCTCATCGTCTAAATTATTAACTAAATTATTCCCTAACAGGTATACCTTCTTACGTTTATCCCTGCAATGTCCATATTGTGTTTCCTATGATAAATACTTAAAACAGTGTTGTTAAAACAGTGTTGTCATTTGTCTTTGTCCGTAGGTTGGCTACTAACCATAATTCTCACCCCGTTGTCAAAACAACACAAGAAAAAAAAAGTAAAAACGAAGAAAAATTTGCCATATTGGCAATCAAGCTGCGTGGAATTGCCACAAATAATAATAATAAGAAGAAGAAGAAGACATCGAACTATTTAGAGAGTAGTGCCGTGTGTAGGTCCACACCCTCACCCCGTTGCGCGTGCACACACGCGGGTCGGTCGGACGCGGAGCGACGGAACGGGACGGTCTCTCTCCGCACACCGCTTATACAATCTAAATCGACCGATGAAAAAAATGTCATTCGAGATAGAGAGCGGACGCGAATTTCCTGCGATTTTCCACTCTCCACTCTTTTTATGGGGGTCAGCTTTTGTAGCAATGCGTCGATAAGTTGCCGCTTTATTGATATTTTATTCATTCCTCTATCGCGTACGCAGTTAATTCAGCACCGCGCCCGGGGAATACACGCGGGCAATACTTTAGCGTCTGTTTACTGTTTTATCGAGGAGTGGACAGGGGGCCTCGAACCAGAGTGATTGCCAATTGTGCAGATGCATAAGGTAGCGATGGGTATATAAGGGTGTGATTCGTTCCTTTCTTGATCTTGAAAGGTATTTCATGCATGTTTCAACAATGATTATGTATATAACTAGGATACGTATGATATATATATATATTTATTTATATATATATATATATATATATATATATATATATATATATATATATATATATATATATATATATATATATATATATATATATATATATATATATATATATATATATATATATATATATATATATATATATATATATATATATATATATATATATATATATATATATATATATATATATATATATATATATATATATATATATATATATATTGTTAATATTTGATTGGTTTTTGTAAAATCTTTTTTTAAAGAATTCGTTTAAAGGATGACACTTTGATGAAAAAATAAAAATAATAAAAGCCACTTACATAGCTGGAAGGTTTTCCCGGACTGGACTGGGAAATGCTTATTGTTTAAACGAGATGTATTCTTGGATGAGTACCACTTTCGACGGTACACTGTAGGTTTAATGGGATCCCTTTATCGCTAGCGAACGATCACCCTTCATCCACATCTCAAAAACAAAGCGTATCCTTTTGCAAACCAAAATAAAATGTCTTTATTAAAGACAAATTTAAGCAAAAACAATGAAAAAAATCACAATCAATCGTCTCTTAAATGCGGAATGACATTTCGAAAATTCGATTTGAAATTCGAATATATCCACTTTTTAAAGGGACGATATACGATTGCTGGGCTCGCTATCTGCCAGCTATTAAATGAAAATAATAGCTGGCAGATAGCGATATATATATATATATATATATATATATATATATATATATATATATATATATATATATATATATATATATATATATATATATATATATATATATATATATATATATATATATATATATATATATATATATATATATATATATATATATATATATATATATATATATATATATATATATATATATATATATATATATATATATATATATATATATATATATATATATATATATATATATATATATATATATATATATATATATATAGGTATATATAGAGTTGTCAACTACAACGGGCGAACCCGTCACCTTAGAAAGTTTTAACGATTAGTCGTTCTATCTCCCGTCAAGTGAGCGCAGAAGACTTGGACCGTCCACCGTCAAGCTCCGCCACATGCCCGTAAGAGGCCAACGCCTTAACCGCGAGATAACCAGGTGTGTTACCCAGCGGGCTTACACTCACGCCCTTACTTCCAATTGCGACCAGATTACTCCGGTCTCTCGATTGGTTACGAGTTCGAGGTTGCTTACGCGGTCCTCTCCCTTACGAAGTGGTGAAACGTATGATATATCCGAGTTATATGCATACGTAATCCATGCGTATGAATTAACATAACGCGTAAAGGTGTTGGCCAGTGGTGTAACTAAAAAAACTAGGCCCCGGTGCAAAGATTCAACAAAAGGCTCCTTTTTTACTTACTTACATTCATTTTGGTATATAGGGTCTAAGGGTCTAATAACTGTATACCTAGCTACATTACATATTTCTATTGAAGATACATTATAAATCGGTGTACGCATTGGGGGGTATTTCCTCGAACATATTACGGGATAACTTCCAGTTTTTATTACTCTATTTTGTGTAGAACTGCCAAGTGCAAAACTGGTAAAAATAAAAAATACCAACATAATACTAGTATCATTACAATTGTACAATTTTTTACATATCTACATATTTAAATTAACAAATTAATGTATTATAAAAAAATATAAATACATTTCTAAAAGGGTTTTTAATCAATAGCTTCTCCATCATTGTTTGCAGTTCTTAACAGTACACATTTACGGTGACTGTGTAGCCAGATTGCAAGAAGCTGTAACAGAAAACACTGGCACAGGATCTCATGTTTGAAAATAATGCAAATTTTCAACTTTACCATGTTTGCACAATCGAAAATATTTGAGCGCAAACGACGGAAAGAGAAATAAATAGCAGATTCTCAAAAAGAATAACATGGCCTTGATTTAAAATTTATTTGAATTTGAAATTCTCACTCAATCCCAAGTTATTCAAGTTCAAAGTGGCCAGTGTGAAAAAAACAGCAATTACGTAGGTAAGGACCCAATACCAATGAGAAACGATTTTACCTCTACCATGCTCCCGTCAGCACGACAAAATAATGTAATTTTGACCGAAAGTTAAAGATTTTGTTATTTCATAAGATCATATAGTGTAAGACCCATTTCTTATATTTATATTTTTTATTATCTACATACATGTCGGGGTAATTCAATGCATGACTATAAACACAAAAAAAAACTATATAAAAGTAAAAGAATAGTGAAAATGATAAATCAGTATATTTAAATGCACGGTGGGTGGATTATTAAGGGTGTTTTTTTGGCCGTGTGTATATTATGGTTATGTAACCTATTATACTTAAATAATATCGACTTAAAACGTTGTAAAAATAAAAAATAAAATATCTATTGTGATTATTATCATTTCTCTAAGGTAGGTAATATTTCGTTTGGCGATATTTCCTTATCTAAAAAAATAATGATGACTGATGTTTGGCTATTTTCGGTTTATGATTATCGCAGAGTTCAATAATATGCTACCTATTAAACTAGAAAGTTTCATTTAAATTACGAAAAATCTTCTAAATAAATTGTTATTACGATTTTTAAAAACGGTATAAATAGTCCATTATCTCCATGAGCAATTTATAATAATGCGCATAGAATGTAACGATGTCAATGCAACAGTTACACAAATAAAAGATAAATGTACAATTAAATAAGCTTGGATGTGCAAATATCACGCTAGTGCCACCTGTAGGTATAAACATGCGCTACTCTCTGTGCAAGAATAAAAGCGATCCAATAAACGTATGAAAATATGTGTTGATGTGCCGCCATCTTCAAGTCAACAGTTGTACTATTCTTATAGCTAGTTCGCTCAATTTTCGATAGGAAATAAATTCTAGAATAAAAACTATCATAGGCGCGGCGCATTCATTATTTCAAGAATGGTATATCAAAATTAATCATCAGAGTTATTGTCATCATAATTAGCGCTACAACTCATTATGATTCTTGGCTTCGTCGATAATTTTATTCCATTCCACTCTGTGCTAGATTTAGAGTGTTTCAGTTGTTCACTCTTGGTGCATATATGTTTATAACCACATAATCTATCCATCGCAGCTAAATTCCTCCGACTTTACGATGCCCTTCAGGTTTTCTACAAACAATTGGTTTTTACGACTGTTCATTTTACATCCTCTCCACATACCCTAACCACCTGAGACTGCTTATTTTAAGGAATCTGACAACGTGCACATCATTATACAGGTTATACAATTCTTCGTTTGCTTATCTTTTCCGTATACCCTCCTGCGCGGTACCGAGTATTTTGCGTTCAAAGACATCTACTGCATTTCATCCGTTTCGGAGAAAATCCATTTCTCTAAAGCGTAAGTTAAGCTTGGTTTAGTGACTGTCTTGCATATAGTTGCCTTTGTTCTTCAGAGTTGCAGACGGGATTTCATGTAAGACTGGAGTTCAAAGTAACACCTATTTGCAGACATTAAACGTACTGTCACCTAGTCATTGGTGTAGATCATTTTCACATTTTTACAGTTATTGAGTGACTTTCCGGGTCGAAAACATTTCTGGTAGGCGCCGATCGTTTGTTAGATTGAAAGCGTCAGACGATCGCACACAATATTTAAAAAAAATATATAGAAGAAAATAGATAGCGAAGTACCACTTCTAAATCATGTCTTTATGCAGGTTTTAAAAAGAAGCTCACTTATATATCACATAAATATTACATAATAGTATGTTGCCATCTGTTTCGCAGTGATGGTTCCCCGAGTTCTGAATTTAATCCCGCCTTTGCCCTAGGTGGATGTTACATTTTCCATTTGGTATAATGCGATCACCATTAGATGTGAAAGAAGTCCATTATTCTCGCCGTCCCTCTCTTGCTCGAAGGGAGGCCGCCCTGACCACTCTACTCTCTCTGTCCTTGATGGAGATGAAAGGGGACACTGTCAACCGGCGGAAGATGCGTGCTTGTTTATTTTACTCAACAGTAATGGATGAAAGGAAGGAGCGGTCGGTGAGCAAGCGACATTGTGGCCAGTTTTTAAAATGGAAAAATACTACCGACTTGTAGAAATACAACAAAAACGTATGGCCAAAAATACAACAAATATCCACCAGATTTTGTATTTCATTGCATTTCATAACTTTATTGTTTTGATTGAAATATATCACTTATATTGTATTTAAAATAATTATAATAACTATTGGGAATTTTATACACAAAATCTATAAAACATATTTTTGTCAAAATTTACGAATAAATATGTTTCAACTGCTGGCCCGTCAGGTCGCAATGTCGCTCTCAATGAAAACCAACAAAATCGCACGCAAAGAAAGGAGGAAACGCCGAATGCCTGAGCTTCGGTTACAATTTATTTTCCGTTGATATCAAAGGCATCAACGCAAAAGTTATGTAACGGCTGCGTAATATCTATCAACGCAAAAAAAAGCAAAATAAAGTCTTCATAATCTAACCCTTGCATGTACAGTGTACACCCTGGAAGTATCAACTTTTGTATATACCAATAGGGATATTTTCGTTGTTAATGTCATTCCACTCATACCTAACAAGAAAGGCGGAGCATTAAGGTCGGCTAACCACACGATGGACAACTTAGAATTAGACATTAGACCGAAATTATACAATAAATTTGTTTAATGTAATGGGTAGTCCTGAAAGTCCTGGCAAGGATTAAAAACATACGCCAAAGTTTATCTACTACAAAACAGTTTTTGCATAGCACTAGTATTAAAGTAGGCATATTGTGGTTAATGTAGACTTATTGACATTGTACGTGACATCTATATGACATGACTTGGGTCATTAATAAAGATATCCACCCATTTATCCATTATTTGTTAAAAATGACAGCTTTATAAACGTTTTTAATATTATATTTAAAATAGTCATTTGTTATTTTAGATTGGGATGAGATGCATACCAGTGTCAAATTAATTATGCCATATATGTATATCATAAATTATTTCGCAAATAATCGCAGTAATCATGAAAGCACCTCCTACTATTTCAATCGGCGACTACATCATAAAGTAATGAAATTGTTGGATAATAAACTATAAAATAACATAATTATTACATTTATTACAGAGCTTTAACTGTAAGACAATTAAAAAAAGGTCATATATTATTATGATGAATGTTTACGGTTAAATGTAATGTTTTTGTGTTTACTGGTAAAATGCGACATGTTCAACATCAGACACTGGTTGCAGCTTCTTATCTATTAACACGATTAAAAAACAACAAGGAAACATCTACTATTGTGGACACAATCGCTCCTGACATTCCAAGTCGTAAAATGTGCGAGCACGACAGCACATCAGCGTTCTCGCTCTACAAGAGATGTGGCGCATGGTGCCAGGCTATCGATATCGATTGATTCTTATATCGATGATTACATACAAGAAAATTATTAAAGTCGACTATTATCGTCAAAACCCGGCTTTAATAACAAATCCAGAAAGAATTGCGAAATTAAAACGGATATTCTATCCTATTGCAAAATATTAATGCACTGAAATATTCTAAATTATCTGAACTGTCGAAACACAGCAATTAGTTATTGCCCTAATGGGGACACACTTAATAGGACATTCTCTTGAAGAATAATGAACAAATCCAGAAAGAATTGCGAAATTAAAACGGATATTCTATCCTATTGCAAAATATTAATGCACTGAAACATTCTAAATTATCTAAAATGTCGAAACACAGCAATTAGTTATTGCCCTAATGGGGACATACTTAATAGAACATTGTCTTGAAGAATAGTTAATTATTTCACTAATGTGATTAGTACTATGTACAATAGTACATTAGTACTATGTACAATAACTCGGTTAACCCCTCAAATGTGAGGCGTCCCTTAAGGGATGCCTTGGCAAAATGTATACAAAATGTATATAAATTTATATAAATGTAAATATAAATGTAAATGTGCGCCGCTTTATAGTAATCCGCTCTATAGTAATGCTATAGCTCTATAGTAAACCCCGCTCTATGTAAATGTAAATTTAAATGTAAATATAAATTTATATACATTTTGCCGTAGGCAACCCGAGCTAATCGCCATTCATTTGAGGGGTTAAACTACGTCCGTTTTTAAAAAAATCCTTCGCTTCTAGAAATCGCTATAGATTCTGATAACCTAAAATAAATTCAAATTGATAAATAATTTTGCTGCTCCGAATAATGCTCTTGGACATTGTACATATCAATTTACATGTAATTACATGCAAAGTAATGAAAGATTCATTCTTATCGACGATGTACCTTTGCAAAAAAACACAATATCTTTGCCTTAACAAAAGAATTTCCTTCTTAACGGTGTATTCAAATTTGTAAAACTAAAGAAAAAGTAGGTTTCATAGACTAAAAATTATTTACATAGCATTTCATATATTTTTTAAAATTTTATAATGTTTATTGTAACACCGATCTTTGTGTGGTGACGGTATCAAACACACTCATAAGTGACTCGTATCAACAACACAATGTTTTTGAAAAGCTTGTTCTCCTAGAGCAATTAAAGCGGAAGATCATTTGGAACGTTATGAGATTAACCTTTGGCGTAACATTTGAAACCCTTCCAGAGAGTAACTCCCTTTATTGAGGGGGTATTTACAGGACTGGCAATGAATCTCTTATGGTTTACGTGCTAAGTTCATTTAGTTGTTTTGGACTACCCTGAACATCCTCATATATTATAAATACATACAAGAAAGTAATTTGTTTTGTTTGTTTGTTTCTACTGTTTATTGTGATTTTTCTTAATTAGCGGGTTTATTATCATACGACAATCTCTTACAACCAACCCTAATATGAAGTGTTTATATGTATGTGTGGATGTAACATGTGTGTAAGTGTGTGTCTTGTTATGGCATTCGACCGACAGAATTGAAAATGCAATTCCGTTAATTTTATCCCAATGGAAAATGGTGACCCAGCCGGGAATCGAACCCGGATCCTTACAATGTAAGATTAGGCGACCTAACCTAACACATGGGCCGAAGTTTGACAACCCCTTCGGTTTCCTACCTGCCTGTTTTAATTACTTCATTTTTCATTTAAGTACTGTCAAATATTACTATGTATCCGTCCATATCAATATCGAAAATCCATCGATATCGATAGTGAGGCGTGGCCCCCCGGCCACTCTATATCTTGTGCGAGGGCGAAAAGTGATGTGCTGTCGTGCTCGCACGTTTTACGACTCCGAATGTCAGGAGCGATTGTGTCCACTATAGTGACATTTTCTACTAATAAGGTTATCTAAGAATATTTTTCAATAGGTAGGTACATTGTTTTTTGTGTACCTATTGAAAACACCGTTCCGGTAACACCTTTCCGGCAACACCGTTCCCTTTCTACAGTTAGCTATTATAATGCAGTTAGCTATTATAATGTTGTCTGTTATAATTTCTCCTAATTCTTATTATTAACTTTACTATTCTCATTACCTATTCTCAGTGAGAAGGTCAGGTCAGAATATGTTATTTTTCTTCAGTAAAAACTTACATAATATTATTCGTATTACCTGATCTCTAACTAATCAAATTTCCCTAACATGCATTTTAGGGAAATTTGTTTAGTAATTTGTGAAGTAGGTCATATTTTACTGTTTCAGGTAATTTTATTACCGAGCGCCTTTGCCCTTTCTGGACCCCACCAAAGAATGCATTCATATTACTGGTCAAATTTAGTTCCGCTGAAAGCAATCCCAACAAAGCGATTGCTTGGTAGATCCCCATAGGTGGATTCTCTTTCTAATATAATAAGATATGTGTTCTCCCTTTGATACGGAGCTTTCTACTGAATCGGCATCCTCCCCCCTTTCCCGCGCCCGGGCGCGGAGCCACCTTACGGCAATTCAGGGAACCGTAAAAGGAAACATCTACAAGAATTGAAAAAAGTGTATCTCAGAAAATAGGATATAAAAGTATCCAGCTATGAAGATCCGCCGGCGGAATGTAGTGGAAATACAGGAGATACGTATTGTATTTTTGAGCGTACCTCGGCTTTATCACGTTAAAGGTTTTGGGCGGGGGCGGTTCGCAGGGGCGTTCAAGTCATTTAATAGAGATTGTTTTTATTTTTTAAATTTATTTTTATAAAGTTATCCAATACAAAAAAAATAGATTTTGGCAAAAAAACAACAACACAAAAAAAATATTTATTACCACTTTTTTTTGGTTTTTTTTTTTTTTGCAAAGCAGATAATATGATATTTGTGTGGATTTCATCACCTCACTAGATTATATATCTGTTCTGGGGTGATAGTATTTAAGACATACTAATGAAATGAAATGAAAAATACCTTTATTGTAGGTACTAAAAATAATTACATTGGTAAAGAAAACCTAAATTCTATTTTACCTTAGTATAAACGGCGGGCTTATTGTTTTGCGATTTCTTACAGCCATCAACAATTGTATTTGTGGTCAAGTATCAAGTAACACTGAATATTTGAATTCGATTTTGAAGTAATAATATTAATAAATTATTTTAACTCATACAACAATCGATAGGTACTATTTTATATGCTATACAGTTTATCTATAAGGCCTACATTATTTACTATAAAATAAACATATTTTCACTTCACAAGTAAAAGGAAAACATACCCGCAAAGGAATTGTGTTATATTAGATATTATTATATAATATAATATAAATGTAGATATTTTGTAAGTTAGTTTGTAATCATGATCTTAGAATCCAAAATGTTGACATTTGTTAATGTGGATGTGGATTTTTAGATTTATCCATCTTTGAAGTAGGTACTGTAGGTAGAGCGCTGTTTTGTACTGTAAGGACTGTGTAGTCAGATTTTAATAGTTTGATGTTCAATGCCTTTCTTTTTATCCTAGAGCGATATACAAAAGGTTCAGTAATACATTGCTTGTTGGCAGGTTGGAAATGAGTTTGAAAAGCAGTCATTTATCCGAATGTGAAACCACTTATACGCCATATAATGTAAGTCGTCTGGAAATAGTCCTAGTTAAACGATTCAATCCATTTTTTAAACACGGTAGGATTACTCTCACCAAAGTTCCTCATTGTTTTAAATGTATAACTTTGAGTACCTACACTTGAAAATATCATCGATTTCAATAACATGAAATGCATGATCCGATAACCCGGGATCTATGGTCTTTAGGTGTATATTCGGTTTAGGTATATTTACAATTATGTTGTCAAGTGGGGATTCATTGCCAGTGACCTTATCTATTCTGGTGGGTTCGTTATTTTTCTATCGTATTCTATTTAAATAAATGGCAAAAAATATTTTCCTCACAAAGATTGGTAAATTAATTTTTTTTCTTCGATTTGACTAGAAAATTAACGGGATAGTTGCTACAAATACTGATACGTGTCTATTTTTGTAAATTCGATTTAGAAAAGTACGGAATTTATCGACAAATTTTTCAAAGGATCCACCCGAACGATATACGCAGATAATGACAAGATTTAACGAATTTATTTTATTGCTACTACTTCGAAATGGAGTTCGTCTATGAAAGTGACAAATCAATCGTTTTAGTGACGTATTTACTTTTAGCGTAGAACATTGCGCCGCCATGTTCCCGTTATTGTCTGTTTTGGTTTTCAACGATGTAGAAACCTGGTAACTTTGCTAATGATGCGTTATGTTTATTCAACCATTTATCTGTAATGCACAGGAAAACCGTTATAGGAATAATTGCAGATGGTCCAATTCGGTAATAATGCTTCGTATATTTTATGGGCGATGATCAGAGCGTTGTTTTTACGTTCTTTAACAAGTTTTTTTAGAACAGATACTTTGCACAATACGGAATGAGGTCTAGAGTTATTTGCGGCTTGGCTAACAGATGGCGGGCTGAGTTTAGTGTTGCTTTAGCTATATGCAGTGGCGTTTACAGTTGTTTCCGGTTTATTTGCGGTGGTGTCGTCATCAGTTTTGCCATGAAGTTTTTTTGCTTGCGAAATTTACGCTTTTCGCAGCTCTTTTTCGTAGACTCGCTCTGAGTGTGGCGAATGGAAACAAATTTGTCCTGGTGCTAAGGGTATTTTTTATCACGCGCAAATTACATACGTGGGTACTGAAACCCAGGTCACTTGATCTGTGTACACACATTTTTACAGCGTTTGTCGATTCCGCATCTTTTGTTTAAAATATATTGTAAACGCTATGTGTTTTTAGATATTAAGTTAAATAATAAAATAAAATATACAAGCGTGCTGCTTGACGGGTCGTCGAGCCGAGTCGGCGGTAAAGGTGCGCGCGCGGTGAACGGTAGGCGTTTCGAGAATTGAAAAGCTTTTTTATGACGGTATCAGGACACTTTTGCACGAGTATTGTATGGGCATCGGGGGGCGCCTCGGAGAATATCCGAGGCGCCCACTCCGATATCTCTACTTGCGAGACGCAACACTGTAAATATACATGGGCCAACTTCTTCCTTTCGCTCGCCCCTATCGCCCCACGCTCGGCGAAACGATGCAGGCGGAAAACAGATACGGGGACTGCGGACGATCTAACCCGTCGCGATAAAATGTTGATTTTTCAACCTTTGTTTCGTGGGAGAATCGTGGGCAACATTCGGCAGGAGCCTCCCTAACACGCTGCATGGATTGTACCGATAGTGCAAGAGGCAGCGACAAAAAAGTGCAAGAGTTTTGTAAAAGTTGATACTTTCAGATCAGACATTATGTTGACCAAAGAATTTATTTATTTATTTATTTGTTACATCCTTGTAGAGAGTTAACAACTTGGGTTGTCGACTACAGCGGGCGAGTCCGTCACCTCAGGAAGTTTTAACGATTAGTCGTTCTATCTCCCAGGAAGTGAACGTAGAAGACTTGGGGACGAAACAATCCACCATCTAGCAACGCCACAAGCCCGTAAGAGGCCAACGCCTTAACCGCGAGATAGCCAGGAATGTTACCTGGCGGGCCGACACTCACGCCCTTACTTCCAATTGTGACCAGATTACTCCTGTCTCTCGATTGGTTACGAGTTCGAGGTCGCTTGCGCGGTCCTCTCCCTTACGAAGCGGTGAAACGGTGTATACCGAATCTATCGCGGACCACAGCGTCCTTTGCCAGGCTGTTCACCCAGGATCGGATGGCCGATGGTCGTTTCAAGAGCAGTCGCCGTAAGGTAACGCCGTAACCACCCCCGCTCTATAGGAAACAGTACTGCTTCCAGACTCCCCCGACTGTTAGTCAGAGTGCACAATCGATTGGCTTACGCCGCTCGGTGCGCAGACCGTCCAGGAGCGCCAGAAGCTTGATTCCCAGGAGAAAACTGACCAAGGCCAGAGTCCTACCCAGGCTCGCACTTCATACGTGGAGGCCGTCGGATGGGTGTTGACCCGTGAGTGTGACCAACCCTGAACAGAGTAGAGAGTTAACCGTGTGATCGTACAGATATGATTCGTAACTATTTAAATAAGCAATAGGAAATGAACACAACCCATACGATCATTCTAGACGAATGCTCAACTAGACCGAACAGCCTGTATCTGGGCATACGAAATAAACTGCCTTTGTTTTTTGAGTAGTACTGACGTTATTTGACTAATAGATTACTTTCAATACTAACACTAAGTAACAGCATAAACTAGTACACATATTAATACAAATATACATGATAAAGGGTTAGTTACATACACATATACACATTCAAACATACATACATACATATATGCATATACACACATACACATACATCTACATACACACATATTTTAAATTATTGTATAAAGCAATTCCATTTTAGTCTTTGCACGACCTACCTCGTAAAGGAGCCATTTTTTTACTTTGGTCTTAAATAGGTCTTAAATTGGTCTTAAATAGGAAAAAAAATTCTGACTTCTAAGGTATTAACATTTTTTGGGGCGATGAAATACAACTATCTTTCGGCAAAGGTTGTATGTGCATGAGGAATTACATAGTTCGTGCCTTCAGCCATTCTAGTTAGTCTTTGCTGCTGGCTTCGGGAACGTTTCTCTAAAGTCTTGTAAAAATATATTAGGCATTGTTTCACGAACAACTGACGAATATCCAAAACACTTGCTTCTCTGAATAGCAGGTCAGAGTCATGGTGGGGATATTTCCTGTAAGTAAGTAACTCTCAGTAGTAATTTCTGAGAAAAATGCTGTAGAAAACTGCGATAGAGTCAGCAGGCCAGACTCCGGGACACCTGGCGCTGGCGTACTAGGAAGTTTGTAATTTTAATTAATACCCCCAAAATGTTTCGGAAAAGCTGACATTCATCAGTAGACAGTGGATGCGATACAGAGCTCGAAACAAATGGTGAGCCTGCTTAACAATAGAATGCATAGCGTCAGCACTACCCCACACATGTCACAAAAATGAAGTCCATTATATTGCGCAGCACATTAGACCGATGCGTAATAGTTACCGACAAATATGTATACGGCGTATTTACGCCGATATGAAGTCCAGAAATGAAGTCCCTGCAAATGCAGGGACTTAATTTTTTTGTCACATGTATGAGGTTATGCTGACGCGACGCGTTGTCTTTGTTAAGCAGTCTGAACATTTGTTCCGAGTTCTTTATTGTATTCACTGTCTACTGATGAATTTTCAGTTTTTGCAAAACATTTTGGGGGGTACTAATTTAAATTCAACATGTCCTAGTACGCCAGCGTCAGGTGTCCCAGAATCTGTCCTGCTGACTACTCCGGCATTCTATGGTCAAAATACTGTCTGACCTGAAAGTATCTGAAAGATCTGAAAGGTTTTATAAAACTTTAGCACTTTTTTTCGCTGGTACCCCACCCCAACTACGAGCCGTATTGTACCGAATTTCACATTATACATACGATAAAATTATTTCACCTCGACACGATAGTCTAGATATAACAGTAAAATAACACCAGTAGGACATCTCGAGCCCGTTTTCGAAATAAGTACCTACGCTTTGCCGAACCACCAGGGTTGCCACAACAAACACACAATTGACAATTTGTGATTCCATTAAAGTAGAAACGCAATTCTTTATAATCAGTGACGGCTCGTCCTAAGGAGCGCTGGTGCGGTGCACTCCCACAAAAATTTAAGCAATAAAATCAATAATTACCCTGTACACTTTTTTAAAAATAATCCATCGCTAGGAACAATAATCCGACCGACTAAGTGGAGCGCCAGCGAATACGCTCCTATGAACCAATGTTCAGTACAACAAACAGCACTGAATGTAACGAGTGCGAAAGAGAAAAATCGACAATCTCCTGCACGTGAAACAAAAGATTTTGTATCGAAATTTAGCAGTATTATATAAGAGCGCCGCTCCAACGGGTGAACAACGCGCATGCGCTCTCGGCTCGCTATCTCGCTCCCACCTCAACAGGGACGTAGCCAGTGCGGCTACGTTCATACTGTTGCCGAACGTAAACAAAATTAAATGTCAGTCAGTGTCAATAATTGACACTCGCGGGCGAGGCAATATCGAATTTTGGCACTGTTTGACTGTAAATAATTAGAAAAATAGCTTGTTTGCATGTTATTTGGCGGTAACAATGGAACAATACAGTGTGTCGTACATAAAAAACTGTGAAAAGACTTTAGAAGTGCGTCTCGAACTAAAATCAAAGGGGCGACCGCGTCCTGAAATAACGCTAACACAAACGTGTAGTACAAAATCTAAAACTTATACACGTGTTTTCAAACCTGAGCAGTATACCAAAACACCGTGGTTATGTGGGTGTGAAGAAACGAACAAATTGTTTTGTTTTCCATGTCTTGTGTTTGGAGCCGGCGCGGGCGGTGGTGGCGAGACTGTATGGACAGAAACTGGTGTTCAAGATTTAGCGCATCTTTCAATTAAAGTGCAAAAACATTCGCAATCTCGATTTCATATGTTAAATGAAGTGCAATTGGCATCTATCGGGCGACAAGATATTCGAAAGGCGCTCGATTCTGCTTATCGAAAATCTATTCGAGAGTTCAATGAGCGTGTTGATGAAAATCGATATATTTTACGTCGCTTAATAGATTGCGTGGTATTCTGTGGTGCATTCCAAATTGCATTACGGGGACACGATGAATCTACGGAATCTCTGAATCCCGGAATATATAGAGGCTTGGTTGATTTTGTGTCAGAGATCGATTTGGCCATGAAGCAGCACTTATCAAGCAGTTCTGTTTTTAAAGGTACGTCTAAATCAATTCAAAACGATATTTTGGATGCTATTTATGAAGTTTGCAGATGTGAAATACAGATACAAATAAAAAATGCAGATTTTGTTGCAATTCAGGCAGACGAATCAACTGATTGTTCTACTATTCAACAGCTGGTGTTTATTATAAGGTGTATACATGATGGTAAAATTTACGAACGATTTTTGAAATTTTTACAACCTAAGGGTTATACATCAGAAGTAATAGCGGCTGAAATCATGAAAGAGCTTGATTCTTTAAATATTGATAAAAAAAAATAATTGGACAGAGCTACGACGGAGCTGCCGTCATGAGTGGAAGTACAAATGGCGTCCAAAAGATTATTAGAAATATCTACCCATATGCTTATTATGTACATTGTTACGCGCATCAACTCAATTTAATTTTAGAAAAATGTGCATCGATTAACCACACAGTACGAAGCTTCTTTTGCAATTTGCATGCATTTCCATCGTTTTTCACGCGATCGCCAAAAAGATCCGAATTTTTAAAAGAAATCGTCCACAAAAGAATACCTGCCGCTCCACAGACAAGATGGAATTATAATACACGTACAGTAAAAGTTTTATACGATAACTTAGAGCCCCTGAAAGAGTGTATGCAAGCAATAATGGACAGTCGTAACAGTGACCCAAAAACATTTAATCAAGCTCAAATGCTCCTTTCATATTTAAATGAAGACAATTTTTTATATTGGCTAAACTTTTTCGCGACGCTCATGCCCCACTGTGAAATGCTGTTCAAGTGTTTGCAGTCTCGATCCCTTGACTCAATTAAAATTATGAAAGAAGTCACTAAATTTGAAAAGGTCGTCAATGAATTACGTGATGCTGTTCCACCGCCTTCGCCTAAGAAAAAACGTCGGCCTGATAACGTGAATCATTCAGCTATGAGAAAAGAAGTGTGTGACATATTACGAATGCAGATAAAAGACAGATTTGTTCATACAGACCATTTATTGGCGTCCAAATTGTTTTACACTGACAAATTTTTAGACTACAATAAGAGTTTTCCGGATGATGATTTTAAGAAAGTGGTAAACACGTATGATTTCCTGGAAAAAACTAAACTGAAAAATGAGCTATTAGTCATTATAGCAGAGAAGATTTTCACAACGCTGACGGCGCCGTTGCTTTACTTCAACATTTTATGGAATTTGCATTAGAATCCGTATTTGCTGAAAGCATGAAACTGCTAAAAATTATTTGTACCATTCCTATGACGTCAGTAGAAAGTGAGCGCTGTTTTTCGACGTTAAATAAAGTCAAAACGTTTTCACGCAATACTATGGCACAAGATCGTCTGAATGCATTGTGTATGATAAGCATAGAAAAACGCTTAATTTGTAACAATTTTAAGCACGCGGTTTGCGTAAAAAGAATCACAAGCCAAAAGAATTTTACCATAAAAAAAATCTACGTCATGCCGAATGAGAGATAAGAAATTTTGAGCGCCACATGGTTTTAGAGGAAAACCACGAAACTAAAAAATTACTACCGTCAAACAAAAAAACTAAAAACTAAAGTGAGGTTATCATAAAGAAAAATCACATCTCGAGGGGTGGGTGGTGGTTTTTTTTTCTTGCACTGAATGAGGCTTATGCGTCGGAATGCCTGGAAACAAAAGCAATAAAAAGACAGTTTTCACATTGATGAGTAGTTCGTTTATTCTTCGTGAAGCTGTGACAGCAGGAAAAGCTGGCTGCCTTCTTCAGGTCAGCACGATGTTGAAAATTCTCAGAATCTCCGCGGTAATGACGCTGGTGACGGTTCTCAGAACGTTTGTTGCAAATGGATAGAAATTAGATTAAATTAAGTACCACTCCTGTGGGCAAACAGGAAAATCTCTGGTTATCTCAGGCATCATGGCGTATAATCTAGCTTCGAGTAAAATGGTTAACTCACCCCAGAAAAACACGAACTAAATTACATCATTTTCGTCACTCCACTGACAGGTGCACTCTTGACACCGCCGATTAAGGCACTTTTTCACTACCTTGACACAAAATCAATCCCACCTTTTCGCCATTTTGGCATCAAGTAAGCAGGGCGGAAATGTGACGTAGCTTTAGGAAGCTCAGACCGCCAACATTTCAGCAAAACAACTGCTACCAACTCAAGTTAAAAAAAATGTTTTAATATTAATAAATATACAACAATGATTGTTAGCATATTTACCACATTTCTTAACATTGCTTTTAATATTTGCGTGTTATTTTAACCGCGGGCAACGATCCGCTTCACCGGGCGCAAGAATAGCAACACTGCCTGTAGACCAACCTGAACAGAAGTTGACAGCTGTCAAACATCGCGAAAATGACAATGTTGGACTGGGAACTTGGAAAATGCGGTTTTTTATGCTTAGGTCCAATGGAAACGCCGAGAAAACATGGAAGATACATAAAAACATGCTTGAGACTTCTGGGAAACACGGAAGAACACGAAACAGGAGTGTAACATGTTGGAAGGTGAAGATTGCGCGCGATACATTCGCGCGGCGTCATACACCAAGGAAAAGCTGGGAAACACTACATTTGTCTAGGAACCTGACGGAATACAGAAATAATCGTGCTTAGCGTGTCTCAAGGTGTATTTAACGTTTCTGGACACTGCACGTCACGCCAAAACTTACGATTTTTGTTACAAATTAATTCCATCTCAGACTTTCACAAGAAAGTGATAGATGTTTTCGCTGGACAAAAAGACCGGCGAATGGATTTTATTTACAAATAAATGTAAGTAATTATATCCTGTTTTTTTTATTGCACACCCATAAAAAATATTCACGAGCCGCCTCTGTTTATAATTATTATGTACGTTTATGTATTTTTGGTTTATAGATCAAGAGTCGGTTCCGAAAATTGTACTGTAACAGAATATATGAGTTAGTGCTGACTTTGTGACAGCATTCATCACTTGTTGCATGTGTTCAAAATACCTACATTTTAGTAAGTTAAAGTAGGTACTTAACAAAAACGCATCTACCTACCTACCTACGCACTTACATACCTATGCACCTACTTACCTATACACATACTTACCTACGCAAATGAACAATAAACGTTACATCGTAAATGTAATTTCGTAACGTAAATGTAAATACTCGTAAATGAAATTTCTGATAGGTTGCATTACAGCCTGCACAGAAAACATTCCACTTTTGTATGCTTAGCTGTCGCGCGACAGCCCTGACTGGCTAGCACCGAGGCGCCCGAGAATCTACATATGTAGTGGTAGCGTACGGACAACGGGCGCTTGTATGAGTGCCAAATCGGTGCGTACTATGGAGATGTTATACTGTTCTTATTTTACTATGGTCTAGATATTTACACTGAGAAAAATATTGGATTGATTCTTACATTACAAATTTGTATTACGGTTGTATAGGGAAAAACGAAGTATCAATCGTGATTTTGTTGAATTACAAGGAATTTTGTTGAAACTCCATTACTCGATTATATAATATGTATCATCATTTTTCGTGCGATTAATACAGAAATAAAACTCTGCTGTAGTTCAACATGATTCATGTGTCCGACTATATTCGTACTTATCCTACTTCATGTTTCATGTTAGAAGCGAGATCCCATGGTTGCGAGGTATTGAAATAAGACTATACATTACGGCAAGGTAACTACCGTCACCAACCTAGCGCCACCCTTTAACCCCCCCTCCCTCCCGATGATGATGATGATGACGATGAATTCGAAATCAAAATCGAAATCGGAAACGAAATTGAAATCGAAATAAAAATTTAAATCTAAACTGAAACCGAGAACGACACCAAAACCGAAACCGAAATCGAAATCGAAAACTATCGAAAACGAAATCGAAACTCCTCTACAAAGTTTTGGGTCTCTGCTGTTGACCGTTCAGGAGTTCCCTCATCGGGAGCTAACCCAGGGTTCATCAAGCATGTCATGGTGGAACATGGAAGACGCTATCATAATTGAATGCGTATACCAAATTTTGGGTCTCTGCTGTTGACCGTTGAGGAGTTCCCTCGTCGGGAGCCAACTCAGGTTGGACGGATCGCAGCCACAATCTTTTCAGCTCATGCCATGACCAAAGCGGATGAAGTGTTTCTTCGCTATCGTTAGAGAATACACACAGAAGTGCGTCCACAATACTTCCCTTAATCAGGAAAGTAAAAATAGAATGTTTCGAAAAGGCGACAGCACTTCAAAAAAGTTCGATTTCATAAAAGACGGAGCTTTGTTCGGTGAGGCTATGTTATCTCTTCCCGTCACAATTCGCAAGCGGCTACGCGTTTCGGTATAATAGGACAGCGTAGGTACTATTATTTGTTTCTGTTGACGCAATTTCTAGTTCAAAGCCATATATCTATTAGTGTATACTAAATACATTCAACCGACCTGTACATATTTCTCAATACAGTAGTAGTGACTTTCTGTAACACTAAAGTAACATAAATAAGGTAAATGAGGTTAGCTGCAGCGGTAGGCGATGCGGCGCAATCTTGGTCTGCACGCTATTGATCTGCGGAACAGAGTTTAACGACGTACGAAAAGCCATTTTCTGCTGTATTAAATATAAGATGCATATATACGTGGCGAGTGCGCTGCCCAGCATTGGGTGGATCGCTACTAAAAATACAGGGAGAGTTTGTATATTAATGGGATATACATTGATGCTACACATCATAATTGTTTATTTCTTTTTACTCCATTGTAGAGGAAAACAAAGTTTCATCATTCTCATTTAGAAATGATAAAAAAATAATTTTATGGTATATATGCCCAAGACAATAATGTAATGTATAGATCGTTATGCTTATATTATATACAAAGGGCAATATAACTCCATAACCGTCGGAGTTGCCAGCCGTTACGAACGGCGTTCCTCGTATTACTATATGAAAGGCGGTGGGCGGGCGGTGGGGGTTTCGGGTAGGCGGTCGGCCAGGGCGGGAGGGGGATGGTAGGATGGGGTTGCGGGGTTGAAAAAATTCAATATTAATATCAAGGCGGAGTGAGGAAGACGTCTGCATTGCGCCAGCTCGCTCCCTCGGCCAATGGCGTGCTGGGCGGGCGGCCGCAGCCCTCAAAGCGATATGATGAATTTATGGATGTAATAAAATGCCCAGACATGATTGGGTGAAAAACGGATCGCTGCTATGACCGCGCTGGTAAGGTATATGCAGGTATATACGTAGGAAATGTATGCTTATATATATATATATATGTATATATATATATATGTATATATATATATATATATAGGATATATATATGTATATATATATATCCTATATATATATATGTATATATATATATATATATATATATATATATATATATATATATATATATATATATATATATATATATATATATATATATATATATATATATATATATATATATATATATATATATATATATATATATATATATATATATATATATATATATATATATATATATATATATATATATATATATATATATATATATATATATATATATATATATATATATATATATATATATATATATATATATATATATATATATATATATATATATATATATATATATATATATATATATATATATATATATATATATATATATATATATATATATATATATATATATATATATATATATATATATATGTACATATATATATATATATATATATATATATATATATATATATATATATATATATATATATATATATATATATATATATATATATATATATATATATATATATATATATATATATATATATATATATATATATATATATATATATATATATATATATATATATATATATATATATATATATATATATATATATATATATATATATATATATATATATATATATATATATATATATATATATATATATATATATATATATATACATATATATTGTATATGTATTATTTTCAAATTGAAATTATGTATTAATACTAAATAAATTAACGTATAAAATAAATGAAAGGAGACTTATCTGGCCTGTGTAGACCAGGAGCGACTCCACGCCTTTTTTTCTTCTCTATTCTTTCAGTGTTGGTCAATAATCCCTGCTGTGGTATTAAAAGTCTGGTCAAGCGGACTTCTTCCTGTCTCATACAGTGGTGATACAAGTGAAAGTCGAGAATCTATGCTGGAAAGGAATAGGCGATTAGTATATCTAAAAACTAATGATTAATGAAAAATGTTGGTTCAATATTTCGGCCAAGAAATGGATAATAATATTTTACACGATTAAGTTAAAGTATATCATAACCAACCGTGTGAAACGTTATTTTTAAATGAATGATAATTAAAAATAAAAAGCATTTGATGATTATGATGATATGATAAACCTTATTAATTTTGCCTATTGAGACCGGAACCTTTGCAAGCGCCTAAAATATAAATAAAAGCCAATTCCCAAGATTTGACATCCCTTTCTTTTGCATTATCACCAAGGCATTTTATTATTTTGACTTTAAAACATTGATCAAAAGTTAAATTATGCGCCCTGGCATGGAAAGATATTGGGAGCTGGCTTTCATTTCCTACACTGGCCCTATGATTATTTAGTCTAATATTAAGTGGTGTTGTTGTTTCACCGATATAAAAGGCATCACAAGTCCTGCACAGAAGTTGATATACTATATTTTTTGAAATACAACTGCAATGAAAGGGAACCCTGTAACTATTAGTAGTATTTGGACTGGTAAAGAAAGGACTTAGATCTAACAGAGGACAAGTTTTACAACGGGGACGACCACAAGTTTGAAGGCCAGAATTATTATTACCAATAGAGAAATTTTGATTATTTTTTGTTTTGTTTAATATTGATCTAATATTAGGTGGTCTGCGGAAAGATAAAACTGGCGGTGAATCTAAGAGATCCTTAGTGGATGCATCATTAGAAATGATGGGGAATAAATCAGATAATATATCTCGCAGTTTCTCAGCACCAGGAAAATAAGTGGTGCTAAGAAAGATTTTATTATTATTTTTATTTTTATTTGAAGAAATTTTAGGTTTTGGTATATATTTTACTTCAGAGTTTAGAATATGTTTATCCAATAGAGGAGCAGGGTATTTTCTTTCAAGAAGAGATTGCTTTAGATTATTGAGATATTGATCTAAATTTTCTTTGTTGTTAACTAAACGGTGTCCGCGAATGGACATTGAATAGGGAATGGATCTCTTGGTGTGAAATGGATAACAGCTATCAAAGTTTAAATACTGTTCTTTATTTGTAGGTTTTATATGAATCGCGGTTTTAATTTTACCTTCTGAAATTGTTAAATCAACATCTAAGAAAGTAATTTGTGATTTAGAAATGGTATGAGTGAAATTCAAAGGGCCAAAGTTATTTAGGTCGTCAAGAAAGGTTGTTAGAGTAGTTTGTCCGTGTGGCCAAATCATTACTATGTCGTCAATAAATCTATACCATAATATGGGTTTTAAATGTTGTGTTTGAAGAAAATTTTGCTCGAATAATCCCATGAAAAGGTTGGCATACGAAGGTGCCATTCGAGTGCCCATAGCAGCCCCTTTAATTTGAAGATAAAATTCATCTTCAAAGGAAAAAGCATTACACGTTAAGACAAACTCGGCTAATTTGCAAAGAAAATCTGTAGAAGGTATTTGAGGATGAGGTCTCTCATCAAGAAAATAAGAAATGGCTTCCAATCCTAAATTATGAGGAATATTGGTATACAGGGATATGGCGTCAATAGTAACAAATAATAGGTCGTCTGACTGTGGAATTACAGTATTCTTTAAAATATCAATAAAATGATAGCTGTCTTTGATATGAGAATTTAGATTTTTCACAAAAGGTTGTAAAAAATAATCTACAAAAGCCGAAATTCTTTCTGTCGGAGAGTTAAAGCTTGCGACTATCGGCCGTCCAGGATTATTAGGCTTGTGAATTTTAGGTAATAGGTAAAAATTTGGAGTTCGGATAGGATCAGGAATTAAAGTTTTAACATCTTCGTCTGATAATTTTTCATTTGATTTATTTTGTTCAATATATTTTTTTATTTTCACTGCAAAATTTTTGTTTGGATCTCTGGATAGTTTTTTATAGAAAGTTTCATCTCTAAGTTGTCTCAAGCCTTCAGTAACATAGTCAGTTTTGTTAAGTATGACAGTAGTGGAACCTTTATCAGCCGGCAAAATGACGATGCTGGTATCCTTGCTAAGACTCTCAAGAGCTGCACGTTCATCTACTGACAAGTTTGATGTTGGTTTGAGGCTATTTAGAAAAGATGGCTGTGTTACTTTGTTTAATAAAATAGTAATAAAATTTTCTACCGGATGATTTTTTGGTAATGGAGGGGGTTCTTTATTAGAGTATGGACGAAATTGAGCTAGTGCATTGTGTAATTTAATATTATTATTGTTATTCTTTTGATTTGAATGCCAAAATTCGCGCCATCTTAAATTACGACAAAATTTAACAACATCATTACCAAAACTAAAATGGTTTACATTTTGAGTCAGTGTGAAATTTAGACCTTTAGCTAATACTAAATATTCATTGTGGTTAATTACTTTGGATGACAAGTTTTTAACAGCATTTTTTTCTCTAAGAGATGGACCTTGTATATTATTAGAATATGATACTGATGGTGTTATACTGTTATTAATTTGGTTTACTAATGTGGCACGTATTGGTACGGAATCTGATACTAATGGAAATATATTGTTAGTAATTTGGTTTACTGATTGGGTGTGCATCGGTGAGGAAAGAGTACCTTGGTGAACTGCTGGGATAACATTTCGAAGTGAATTTGAATTCCTTGTTTTGTTAACATTGGAATGACTGTAATTTGAAATAGAAATTGGATTCAAAATGTTTCGTGTATTGTTACTAGGGATAATGCAAATATTCTGAAAGTTCTTTAGTAAATTAAGGAACTTTTTATCGTGTTTTAATCTAATATTTCGTAAATCTGTTACAGAATTGTTAACTATTTTATGAGCTTCATGAAATAAGAAAGGAGAATGTGTTGTTATCATGTTAACATAAAAACACAGTAAGTTTAAATGTTTATCAACCAAAATTTGATATTCATTTCGCAAAACAGACGTAATTTCCATTGAATACCTTAAACGGATTGCGGTAAAATCATATTGAATTTCTGTACTAATTGATGCGAAAGGAAATTTTGGTAATAACCCTTTAGGGCAAATGTTGTTTTCTAAACATTTAGAAAGAAATTCAACGTGTCCCGTGAATTTAGCTGTCTTAAGTGAATGGTAATTTATTTGGTTTAACCACTGAGTGTACATAATGGATGTGATTGCAACATAATTAAAATTAGGTAATATTTTAATATTTGATTGTAAATGTGTAAATTATTATTTTTTCAAATTGAAATTATGTTTATTACTAAATAAATGAAATGATAAAATAAATGAAAGGGCACTTATCTGGTCTGTGGCGACCAGGAGCGACTCCACGCCTTTTTCGTTTTCTCTTCTTTCAGTATTTGCGGTTTCCTACTGTGGTATTAGAACCTTTCTACTTTATCCTACAGCGGCAACACAACAATTCGAAAGATGAGAGCAATGCTGGAAAATAATAGGCGATTAGATATCTTAAAAACTAATGATTATTAAAAATGTCTATCAATATTTCGGCCAAGCCGTCGTCAAGATAAATGACATTTCTGAAATCGAACAATTCGTTGAAAATTTAAATTCAAGGAATCGAACAAAAAGAAATGGATAATAATATTTTACACGATTAAGTTAAAGTATATCATAACCAACCGTGTGAAACGTTATTTTTAAATGAATGATAATTAAAAATAAAAAGCATTTGATGATTATGATGATATGATAAACCTTATTAATTTTGCCTATTGAGACCGGAAGCTTTGCAAGCGCCTAAAATATAAATAAAAGCCAATTCCCAAGATTTTGACCATAATATATATATAATAATATATGTATATATATATATATATATATATATATATATATATATATATATATATATATATATATATATATATATATATATATATATATATATATATATATATATATATATATATATATATATATATATATATATATATATATATATATATATATATATATATATATATATATATATATATATATATATATATATATATATATATATATATATATATATATATATGACCATATATATATAAAATTAGTAAAAGCTACTTGAACAGCAGCGAAGGAAATCCCAGCTTGGATTGGGAAACGCTTATGTTTGAATAAGATATACTTACGGATGTGCACGACTTTCGATTGTGCATGTTAGTTTATGGGTCCCTTTACCGTCGACGAACGATCACTCATCATCCATATATCTCAAAAATCGAGCTTTTCCTTTTGCAACACAAAATGCCTCCAATTGAGGCGAATTAAAGCGAAAAAACTAAAATAAAACACTTTGATCACATCGGCAAAGGCCGTTTCATAAATGGAGGATGACGTTTCGAAATAATTCAAAATTTCGAACGTTTCCAACATTTAAAATATGACATTATTAGGCTGCGTTAGTTATCAACGAGCCATTAAATCGAAATAAAAATATAAAACCTCCAATGCACAATGAAATGAAAGAAGATACTTCGATCTTAATTTCTGGCAGAGAAGTTTATACTAAAGACTATATAATAATATCAAAATAAGGTAAACTTGTATAAAATTGTATAACATTAGCAAATGTATAAAGAAACATGGTAGAAAAACTGTATAATATTTTTATATTTGATAAGGTTTTGTAAATAATCCGTTCATAGAATGATGATTCGCAGTAAAATAAAATTAGTAAAAGCTACTTGAACTGCAGCGAAGGAAATCCCAGCTTGGATTGGGAAACGCTTATGTTTGAATGAGATATACTTACGGATGTGCACGCTTTTACTAATTTTATTTTACTGCGAATCATCATCCTATGAACGGATTATTTACAAAACCTTATCAAATATAAAAATATTATACAGTTTTTCTACCATGTTTCTTTATACATTTGCTAATGTTATACAATTTTATACAAGTTTACCTTATTTTGATATTATTATATAGTCTTTAGTATAAACTTCTCTGCCAGAAATTAAGATCGAAGTATCTTCTTTCATTTCATTGTGCATTGGAGGTTTTATATTTTTATTTCGATTTAATGGCTCGTTGATAACTAACGCAGCCTAATGATGTCATATTTTAAATGTTGGAAACGTTCGAAATTTTGAATTATTTCGAAACGTCATCCTCCATTTATGAAACGGCCTTTGCGGATGTGATCAAAGTGTTTTATTTTAGTTTTTCGTTTTAATTCGCCTCAATTGGAGGCATTTTGTGTTGCAAAAGGAAAAGCTCGATTTTTGAGATATATGGATGATGAGTGATCGTTTGTCGACGGTGAAGGGACCCATAAACTAACATGCACAATCGAAAGTCGTGCACATCCGTAAGTATATCTCATTCAAACATAAGCGTTTCCCAATCCAAGCTGGGATTTCTTTCGCTGCTGTTCAAGTAGCTTTTACTAATTTTATTTTACTGCGAATCATCATCCTATGAACGGATTATTTACAAAACCTTATCAAATACATATATATATATATATATATATATATATATATATATATATATATATATATATATATATATATATATATATATATATATATATATATATATATATATATATATATATATATATATATATATATATATATATATATATATATATATATATATATATATATATATATATATATATATATATATATATATATATATATATATATATATATATATATATATACATATATATAGTTCATCAGGTATTTAGATATAATCAACACGTAATTTTTACAGTGCTGAAGTATTACAAGCGTACAAGATAAAACTCTCGTGTCGGCGGTAAACGCCCGAGGGGGAGGTAGATTTACAAATCAGTTTAGATGAAAGGTAGAGCCGTGACGGTTCCGGTGACCGGGGTCCGTTTGTGGCCGTTGATTGACCCGTGTGATTGCCGACGTCTGCCTCCTTATCTCGCCCTCGATGCTTACTTCGCTGCACGCGCTGCTTCTACCTCCTACCAACCCCGACCGGCCCCTGGACACTTTATGAGTTGAGTTAATGCCCCTACAACTCGTATACTCTAAACGATCTAACGAGAGAGAGGAAAGATTTTGCCTCGAGCTAATTCCCCGAGCTTACAGGAGAGGTTTCTATTAAACGCTAAAAATAGACGGGGTTTTGATACCGTTATAGGCGTAATATGTAATATGAAATGAAAACGAAAAACTATCTTAGTAATTTGATTTCATAGATGGCTGATAACCAAACAGCGTCATTAAATTATATATTTTTTTAAAAAATCCAATTTTTCCTAAATATTCCGCGTGAATAAATCCAAAATGACGACATTCTTCGATGTAATAACATGCTTTTGTATTGTTTTACCTTCTGTTTTGGAGTCTATTTCATTTTACAGGATGATAAGCATTGTTTTTGAGATGATTGGTTTGAGGGTGATTGTTCGCCGGAAGTATGTTTTATTTATTATATTTATTTTAACCATTAATTATTGCTATTATTTCCGCATGATTACGATCTTAACGACTTCATCATTCTCGTTACCGAGTCTCTCTCCATTTATGTTAACGACTCCTAACGCGAGATATTTTATAATAATGTTACCAGATTCGAAGCTCTACTAATAAAGGTCTCAACCGCAGATACAAGAGTGGTTGAGTCCCGGCGGCAACTCGTTTAAACTGTGAGACGTCGTCCACTCAATTTGCATGCCCCCTTGGCTTCCCCTGAGCGCCGCAGAGTCTCTTTTTCGGCCGCTCCTTCTTAGATCGTCCGGGTCACGGACCGCCGCATTAGTGGTTTGTATCT
The DNA here is from genome assembly GCA_944548615.1 of Micropterix aruncella. Lineage (NCBI taxonomy): Eukaryota > Metazoa > Arthropoda > Insecta > Lepidoptera > Micropterigidae > Micropterix > Micropterix aruncella. The sequence continues at coordinate 24,645,724 of OX155951.1, read as the reverse complement.
TAGCTGCTTGAGATCTCTTTGACTGCGGCGCGGACAAGACCCTCGACGATCTGAGCAGGGGGAGGGCGGCTAATGAATCAACGGTGGCCGAATCCTCTACTGATTATGGATAAGGAACTGCTATAAACATATCGTAAAAATATGCAGTAGGTAAATATTGTAAAATTCGGAGGCGTAGGTCCTCGAATCCTGGAATAAATGCCTAAAAGGGCCCACACTAAACGATTTACGTTAAACGGAACACAGTAGTGTATGCGGAACGAGGTTTAATTAGCTTTGTGGCACTTTTGAAGAATCGTCTAAGACGGTGGCACTCGTCATGGGCTACGCAGCTTCATGGGTCCGCCCTCGGCTGGCGTTGCTTCCTCCGTTCCCATTTGGCGGATTGATTAATGAATGATACTTCCAGTTTTATGTTTACATCATCACCAGCAGCCGGTAGACGTCCACTGTTGGACATAGGCCTCCCCCATAGAATGCCATGACGAGCGGTATTGAGCTGTCTGTATCCAAATATTTCCAGTTACCTTGGCTATGTCATCGGTCCATCTTGTGGGGGCCGCTCCCCACATTGCGTCTGCCGGTTCGTGGTCGCCATTCGAGAACCTTCTTTCCCTAACGGTTGTCGGTTCTGCGAGCTATATGACCTGCCAATTTCCATTTCAAGTTGGTAATTTTACGAGCGATATAAGTGACCTTGGTTCTTCTGCGGATTTCCTCATTTCGGTTCCTATCACGCAGTAAAACTCCAAGCATTGCTCTCTCCGTGGTTCAATGAGCGACTTTGAGCTTGTGTATGAGGCCAAAAGTTAGCGACCATGTCTGTTTTGCTATATGTCATCACTGGCAACATGCACCGATGATATACATTTGCCTTGAGGCTCCGCCGTATTTGTGACAAGAAGATATGGCGTAGTTTCCGGAACGCTGCCCATCCGAGTTGGATTCGTCGGCAGACCTCCTTGTCGAAGTTGAGTCTGCCTAGTTGGATCGTCTGACCCAAATAAACATATTGGTCAACAGCTTCAATAGTATCGTTCCCAATATGTACCGGTGTGAGTGCGACATGGGCATTCTACATACTTTTTGTCTTACTCATGTTGGGAGACGGTATTGAATCCTCTAAGCATTGTGCCAAGGTTGTCCATTGATTCTGCCATGATAACCACATCACCGGCGTATTGTAAGGGAATAACGTATGTTTAAATAGGTTAAGTTTAATGTTTACATAGGTCAGTATACGAGTATAGCTTTAAGGAAAAAAGGAAAGTTTAAAGAACCTCTGATTTGAGAGCCGTCTTATTAAAGTAAGACATCAGTTTTTTTCTCTTCAAAAATGAGTTTCTAATGATTTCATGTACTTGTCTTGAGGCTAAGGACATCAGTGAATAGAAATTTCTAAAAAGAGATACAAAAGCCGTTTTAATAGGCGCAATATGTGTTTCTTCAACTTTTTTTTTATTTTGACATTAGCGATGAATATTAGGAGATACAGAGAGGAGATAATAATAAAAAGAACCTCCCAAAATATTGAAGTCATTTGTCCTGTATAAGGAATCAATTATTATAAAATTGCCGATGTTTAATATTACCATGGAAGATTTGGTCAAAGCAATACAGATACCTACTGCAAAAGAACCGTTTCGATTAAAACGAGCAATTTTATAACTAAGATTTGTATTTACGGGGTGAGTTTTATTTTACCCGCGTCCTTGAAGTGTGTAAATCAGTGCGAGCAAAGAAGCAACTTGTTATAAAAAAAATTATAAAAAAACATAAAACTTTTTTTTTCATATTTTTAAAGAAATTGACATTTAAATAAAAGTTTGACAAGCGGTAAGAGCGCTGCGCCATCTAGCAGTAGGTAAAATATCGCGAATATTATTGATTCGCGATAGTTTACCTACCGCTAGATGGCGCAGCGTGCTCAACGTTTTTTATACCTTTTTTTCAAAAAGTAGATTTTTCAAATTTAAAAAATAAAATAATAGTTTTTTTTTCCACAAACCTTTAAAAAAAGATGCTTAGTTGCCCGTACTGATCCACCCACGCCGGTAAATTAAAACTCACCCAGTCTAATTATCATAATGCGTTTAGATTTATTGATACCTCATTTATAAGTTTATAATTATTTGTTTAATTTTAATATAATTCTTATGTAACGTTTTATAAACAAGTAAATATATTACATAGAATAAAAAACACTACTGCCGCTACAGATAGTGACTATGGTATTTATAATTATATTTATTATCATTTTGTTAAGAAATATTTGTGGTTCATGTATCCATATAAATATATTTTTGTTAATTTATTGATATTTGGACATTTGGTCATTTAGACAGCTACTTACTTGATACTTGAATATTTATGACATATGACACTATGACATAACGATTTCAACAATACCACACACTTCTAAATCGGTTTAAGCGTTAGTAATGGTGGAATAAAGAAACGGAAAACATACATATATGAATTCTGAACACATTACACTCCTTTTTTGTTGGGCAGTCGTTTAATAAAAATGTTCGTCCTGTAAAACAAGATTTTTGGTGATGATTTAGAGAAACGATTCTTAACTTAGAATCGTTTTCTGTAAATTAGATTTTGACTGTTCTCTCTGTATATTAAATTACTGAAATTTTATTTCATTTATATTAAGGGAATTTATTGTCTGTTATATCACGCCAGTCGCTGAAGCGTCTGTTTCCAATTTCCGCTCCGGTCTGCGTTGCGACGGCATTTCCCGTTCAGCGACGGGCGAAATCCGCATCGCGCCGGGAGAAATATCAAAGCAACATTGATCGAAAATAAAAAGGAGAAGAGATGAAATCGAAAAGGATTTGAGAGATGCGCGCCGCTCAAGCGGAAACACTGGAGGATCTGCTCTTAACAGACGCGCAGCTCCATTTTTGAAGTTTCAATTATATGGCGCCGTGAATCGAGCAGAGGCGGGCAGCGGACGCCCGAATCGACGAACTTCAAATTCTTTTTCGTCTTCCAAATTGAAGATAAAGTCGACTCCGATGCGAAGTTGATTTTTGCAGATTCGTCTTTTGGCTCGTATAATTTAGTTGCCCAAGTATTTTAGAATTAATCACAATTAACCACATATCGAGCATTGCATCCATTTGGATAGAGAAATTATAATTTATTTAACACGTTGAATGCCAACTACGCAATATTGCGTAGTAAGCAGGTGGTTTGGGTGCGACTACGTAATATTACGTAGGTCTTCAGTTTAAATTTAAAGGAAGTAGCCTGATTAGCGTCTAGAATATAGTACAGGCGTCATAAATAAAAAAATGTGTAGAAAATAGTAGCTTTATTTTTAGGTATTGTAAAAAAAATGACACAACTATCACAACCGCTTTCGGACAATCGAATTATAATTTCCCTTTTTTTTATTATCGAATAACTTCACATAACTAAAAAATCTTCACATGTAACACAATAATAAAACCCATAAAAAAAAAGAAAAACGTAACTTCTACAAAAAAAAACAGAAAATCGTATCTTTAACAAAATAAAACCTCCGAAAATACTTACAAAATTTTGTACTAAACTAAACGCTATGATATGTTTTGAAGCACTTTATAACGCACAGAGTTTATAACAATAACTAAAACACTCATAGTCTTTGAGCCAAATATGAAGTATTGCGTAGTAAGCCACGATGCGTAGTAAGCCTGATGCAAAACATTGGCATTCAAGGTGTTAAACTGGTATCGATTTAAATAAATAAATGAATGGACTGAAGAAAATGTATGACTATAATTAAATTTATTACAGCCAACCTATGTGGCAGTGGAAAGATATTGGCGCCAAAAAATTAAGATACCCACTTGAAACAGAAGACGGTAACAAAAACAAGAAGGATTTACATAAGAAGGAGTTAAATTAAATTACATAAAATTAATTAAATAACAAAAAAATAATACACAGATTACACAGATATATTACGCAGAGACAAAAGATGTCTAGGATTGAAGGGTAATGAAATGCTTTCTCAATGACACTTTAAAAGTAAGAAACTTCTGTGCATTTTTAATATTGAGCAGGAGCTCGTCTAGCTGCATGAACGGAAACTAGTATAGGTAAAATGGAGGTTTATGGACAGGGATTAAACTGTTGTTATCCTGACTGAAGTGAAGTGGAAGACTATAACATCCTCAATGGTAGAAAATTTCAGTATGGTAGTACAGTAGGATTGCATAGGATATTATTGTATAGTATAGAGTTAGAAAATGAATAAAATAGCTAATCCTTATACTTGGTAATTCTTGTTCCATGCATACCTGCATGGAATAAAACCTCTTCAGCATCCAATTGCGCTATATACATACAAACATGTATCATACGTGCAAGTTTAGATATATTTGGACGAAGCAACATTACAGAATTGTACCTTTGTCTAGAATTATTCGAAGCACGTTAACAGTCGCTGTTTAAAGTTATGTACGAGCAAACTTTAAACACAGTCAACTTTAGAATCTACCCACTAGCATGCATGGCATTAGAATAATTTCGGGTGAACAGTGCTCGTATATTAAATAAATGATATACATGGTTTTTCCGTAAAGTAATGGGAATGGGTCTGATCGGTAGATAGTACTAAAATTCTTCAAAATAGTCTACTCGGGCGTCGATACACTACTGCCAACGCGATTCTCACTCTGGCAAGGCTCCCTGGAAGTCAGCTGCGGTAACCTCTTTCAGATACTCGGTGACAGCTCATTGTATGGCGTGAAACTTACGATTTCGTACGGTTTCGGGGCCGTACTAGAATACCAATAATTCATCGCCTGGTATTAGGTTGTCTAAAAAGTCTGGTTCAATATATAACTGTTCCAGCATCTCACAGGAAACGTCAAACCGTCGTTGTTTTTGTTCATCATTCAACACTTTTGGCACCATTTTCGCAAAAACCCTCCGCATATTCAAATTTTCAGGACCGATCCGTTGTTTTGCACATGTTATGGTCTTCGGCGATTAATCTAATACTCAAACGACTATCGACGTTCAGTAGATTTTTTCTTTTGCCACATTTTTGTCTAAACCTCGTTAAAGGGCGTCCAGATCGCTTCATGTCTTCAAAGGTCTCCCGTCCGTTCTTGAACTGACTGAACCGCCAGAAAACCTAGATCCTTGACAGGGCGTCGTCGGCTGCTGGCCCAGCAAGGTCAGCTTTCTGCGGAAGGCGGCGCGGGTGTTCAGAAACAAGACGCGTATGTCTACGAGATAGGTAGCGTTTATCTGAAGGAAGACGTATTGCACTATATGGTAGCGTCTAAAGGTAGCGTCTAGAAACTATACTAAAGGTAGCGTCTAAAAAGGCAAATAAACGCCATCCTACTTAAATTAATGAATCGATTCGAAACTTTACGCGAAGCGAAGCCGCGGGCGATAGTTAGTATAATACAATATCTAACAAGTCCACCCATATAAAATATAATTCGTATATATAATATAATAGGAGCCGCAATGGTGTTACATTCTTCCGTTATTCGTTCAACTTAGCAAGTAGGTATGTATGTAGTTTGGTAGTTTTGTGTTCAGTGTTTATTCTTCTTAGTCCAACATCTTTGTTTGGGGCGAAACGGGCCAAAGAGGAAACTCGAAATAGCCGGAGGTGTTTTTCCGAGCTGATAAATGTGACGTGCTTAGAGGACGAGTTTCGCAGCGGGATAATATAATTTTGCCTTGGCTGGACTAAGTCGAGGATAGCGCGAGGGTATTTTATTAAATTTGTGATAAATTAATAATGTCAGTAATGGCATTGGAGAAATTCTAGTGAAACTAATAAGTACCTCGGGCGGCCTGTCAATGGAGTCGTAGTTCGGCTAGCCTAGCCGCTTACTCCCATTCCAATCAGTCGAAACCCTGGCTGTCTGAATCATCCGGATCGAAGGACATAGTACTTTTCCATGAAAACGACTTACATATAAATACATGTATTTGTATCAGTCGACAGGCCCTTTGCAAAGCCTGTAACGTCTTCCACTATTCGTACTGTCAGGTGGTGCTTCTCGTGAGCCAGACCCATTGACCCGGCTTTCATTTATGTTCATTAACCTACAATACAAAAGAAAATTCCAAGAACCTTCATTATCTCATTTCCCATCCAAAGCTAAGTAATAGAGAAGATTGTATAAACGACAGGCTTATTTGTTAGAAATGACAGTTAGTGCATACATTATAATGTCCTAGCATGTGATTATAAATAAATATTGTTTGTTGAGTGTTTTGGAATCCAATCAAGTGATGTTTTTGCCATGTTTACTAAAAACATAGTTTATAAAGGAAATACGGTTTCTATTTTCTGTAAAAAAATAAACGAATCGAAGAAGATTGGCTTCATGGTCAGAAGTAGTAATATCGTCAGAAATATTACGGATTTTTGGTTCGCAATAGTTCAAGATATCGTAGCAATTTGCAGAAATAAAATAAAAATAATTGACAACTTAGATATTATGTAGGTACGATTAGTAGCTTTCAGTAAATATCTATTCGAATTATTTACTATTTCGATTAGGATTCTATTTTGATTAATATTATTTATATTTTCACAATCTAATATTTAAATTCTTGACTACCTATGTATGCTAAGAGTAGTAACGAGACTTAATACCTAACATACATATTTAAACACGTCTAAGAGTGGTTTGAATCTGTCAGTTGGACATGAAGAAAATGTAATGTAATGTTCCCTTACATTTAATAAAAAAAATAATATCCGAATATTTAATTTTTAATTAATAAATAATTTATTTATTTGGCAATTTACAATTATCTACAGTAAATTAACATATACAATTACAATGTCATTGTCGAGAATCCAGTAGCAAAAAACTGATAACATGTTATGCCAGAAACTGTTGCCTGTGATCCTATTTTAATGTCGCCTAACTAGGAAATAGCCTGTTCTAAGGCGGACATTTAAATTGTTGTAAATATATTATGAACTGATATAAAAAACTAAGCAATGTAGAATATAGGAAATTTGGGAGAATTTATTCACTAAGAGTTATTATTATTTCTTAAAAGCTGGAAAATTGAATATAAAATTGAAATTGATAATATAAAATTGTTAACCTTAACATAATAATAAAAAAGATGCACAATTAGCTAGAATTTAGATTATCATATTTGTTTAAAAATAGAGTGAGTTAATCAAACCTAATTACCTATAAAAAAAAATAATTCTCAAAGCAGATTTTCACTACTACATAATTTGGCAAGAAATTCTTCTTCATATAAACAACCTCTGAAAAAGGTGGTAGTATGTAAGACGAATATTGTAATAAATATATACTGGTATTGTCCGTTCGTTTGCTCTCTTGCAAACAAGACACAGACATAACCGGTGGGCAGTGAGGTCCGAAGACGCTCGGACGGCGGGGGAGGCGCGGAAGGGGGCGCGGGGCGTGCGGGGTCGAGGGCGCGCTGGGCGGCGCACAGTGGTATGGGGCGCCCCCGGAAAATCCTTCAGGGAGATATGGCAGCCTCTCCAGTCCGCACTAAGTACACCGCGCGGAAACTTGCTTATTCTATCACGCGCACACAACGGTGAGGCCGCCTGCACGTACACGCACGCACACGCGCGGCCGGCATTATAGTACTGGCCGCCACTCTGCTGTGTCAATACCGTTCGCCTCACTCGCCCGCCCCGCCGGACTTAGATTATTTAGAAAGCTCTCCTAATGTTCATATAAGAAGCGCTTCGCCGGATGTATTTTCCCAGTCACAATGGGACGGACGTGTCCACTTTATGGCGCGCCTGCTCTTCCTCCTCCTCTCGCCCGATCCCCACACTCTTCGCTCTCAACGTTAAGTCCAAACAAGTTTCTTTTTCTTCTTTTATCATCGCGTACATATTAACCTACACATACGAATACAGCTCAACAATAATAATGCAGAGGTAATTAATGATTCTGTGCTCAGCTCCAAGTTATTAAACTTCTGGTTACAAATGATACCAAAAAACCACTTAAGCGTATTCCGAGTAGTATCGTCTATATCTTTTCATTCGGCAATTATTCTTATTTCAAGGTGTCTCTTTCTCATTCCCTATTAAATGATGTATATTTTAAGCTATTGCATAGCTTTTATCGCGGGCCTAGCCAGCGCGGCGACCGAATGAAGAAATTTCTTAACGAAAATTAATGATTTTAAACTGATAATTACGTCTAAACGAGTACTGCTTACGATTCGAAAAAAAATATATGTTAAACAAGAACATTTTCCTAATATTCTTAGCTTTGAATATTTTAGATTTTGTTTATATTACATAGTTTAATTAATTTGTGAAATTAGGTCTAACCGAACACAAAAACGACTACTACGCAAATACTATCTGGCGTATTATTATGAAACCTGCACCATTTTAAAGATAATTTAATTATCTATCTTTTTATCTACGATTTTTTTCGAATAGTCCAAGAATAAAAGAATAATATCCGGTTTTGTTGCTTTATTGAATAACATTCGTGCGCGGCGCTCTATCGGAATTATTCCGAATCATTTGATTATGCAGCTCCATATGATTCGGAATAATTTCAACGTTTACCGATAGAGCGCAGTTATCTGATATCAGAAATAAATTGAATTAATACAGTATGACCGCGGCTACTGTTACGGTAGGATTCTGACATTGTGTTCCGAAGAAAGACGAAATACATTACGTTATTAAAAAAACAAAATGGCCAGGAAATCAAAATTTTTACAACATAAACGCCGTATACTGGAGAAAAATAGATTATTAAGGTAAGTAACGTGTATTATTACTTGTATATTTTATTACCATTTCTCTGCTCTGACGTTCCTTGCCTGACGTCACATTGGGGTGACTAGACGAATAGGCTTCGTGCAACAAGCCTATTCGTCTAGTCACTAATTAACAGTTATAAAATAAAATACGTCATTTATTTCATAAACTGACGTGTTATAGTAAGATCAAACTTGAATATTGATTTTGAAAATCGATTTAGGGTCGATTTCAATATGAAACCTGCGAGTAAAAGTACCTACACATAAGTATAAGTTGAACAGTCGATTTGCTAAATTCATTCATAAAGCGACAAAATTTCATTCGTGATTTTCGTAGTATGACGTAAATTATACTTTGGTTGGGGGTTGTACCTATTTGTGGCAATAAGATCATTTTGTGGTTTTTAGCCAAAAATCTAGTAGTAATCATAATAATTCTACTTATAACATAGTTAGGCGCATATCTGACTCACTGACTGACTCTAACGCTGTGGGTAGACAGTCTTTTTTTTAAATTTGTCAGTTTTAAAACCTTCTTTTCTTTTCTAATTTCGAACTTGGAATGCTATTTCGAATTTCGAACTTGAAATTGTACTTCGAATTTCAAACTTGAAATTGTGCTTCGAATTTTGAACTTGACATTCTACTTCGAATTTCGAACTTGACATTCTACTTCGAATTTCGAACTTGAAATTCTACGTCGAATTTTGAACTTGACATTTTACTTCGAATTTCGAACTTGATATTTTACTTCGAATTTCGAACTTGACATTCTACTTCGAATTTCGAACTTGAAATTCTACGTCGAATTTCGAACTTGACATTTTACTTTGAATTTCGAACTTGATATTTTACTTCGAATTTCGAACTTGAAATTCTACGTCGAATTTCGAACTTGACATTTTACTTCAAATTTCGAACTTGATATTTTTCTTCGAATTTCGAACTTGCAATTCTACGTCGAATTTCGCACATGACATTTTACTTCGAATTTCGAACTTGACATTCTACTTCAAATTTCGAACTTGCAATTCTACGTCGAATTTCGAACTTGACATTTTACTTCGAATTTCGAACTTGACATTCTACTTCAAATTTCGAACTTAATATTCATTCTACTTCAAATTTCGAACTTGACATTTTGACATTTGAAATTCGGAATTTCGATTTAATTTCGATAATATCGGAATTCGAATTAAAATTTCGAAATTTTGAATTGTGCTTTGAATTTCGAACTTGACATTCTACTTCTTTTTTCACAGGAAAAGACAAAAATTGGACAGTAATGAAGAGAATGTCGTGCAATGTAGAGCTGTTGAAAATATAGAAAATGTAACGCTACAAAAAAATCAATTTCACAGCCAACAACTTCAAATTTATGAACAGCGTAATGAATGCATTACTCCCGAAGTTATTTTATACTGGAACACAGGAATTCCTGGCGATGGTAATTGTCTATTCCACTCGCTCATAAGTGTTTTGCAACTTCAAATTGAGACTTGTGACTTGAGAAATCAGTTACGCGATTCACCCTATTTAAACTCCTGCCACAATCCGCAAGAAGCATATAACAACATTCTATCAAGCACTAATGATTACGGAGATTTGGATTGTTTGTACTTATTTTCAAAAATGTACAATCAAAATGTTTGTGTACATTATTGTTTTTACAACATAACTACAACGAATCAAGACACTATCTTTTGTCATTTTAAAGCGAATGATACACAAAACTGGATTCATCTTCATCTTCGTGAACAACATTTCACACCTTTTTATGAAGTATCAGATTTATTGGAGACAATACAAGACGCTACCCAAAATGAAGCCCATGTTGATGCCAATATTCAACTATTGCGTGACAATTATAATGAAGATCCTACCGAAGATAACCGTAACAATCATGAAAATGAAATTGAGATTGATAGAGACAATCGAATTGGTGAAAAAATTATGGATTTTATTGTTGATGGTGCTATTCCAGTTTACACAAATTATCATAAACACAGTACAAGTCATATTGATTTTTATAAAGACTTTACGAGTAATTCATTTGGTCATTCTTGTATTATTTGCGACAGAACATGGTGGAAAAGAGACTTGAAAATGTCGACTAGTAAACATGAAAGTATTTTGAAAACAATACTGCAGGTAATCTTAATTATATAGTTTTTTTTAAGCTATTGCATAGCTTTTATCGCGGGCCTGGCCAGCGCGGCGACCGAATGAAGAAATTTCTTAACGAAAATTAATGATTTTAAACTGATAATTACGTCTAAACGAGTACTGCTTACGATTCGAAAAGAATATATGTTAAACAAGAACATTTTCCTAATATTCTTTGCTTTGAATATTTTAGATTTTGTTTATATTATATAGTGTAATTAATTTGTGAAATTAGGTCAAACCGAACACTAAAACGACCACTACGCAAATACTATCTGGCGTATTATTATGAAACCTGCACCATTTTAAAGATAATTTTATTATCTATCTTTTTATCTACGATTTTTTTCCGAATATTCCGTTTTTTTTGCTTTATCGAATAAAAAAATCGTGTGCGGCGCTCTATCGGAAGACGTTTAAATTATTATTCCGAATCATTTGCTTCCGCAGCCGCAAATGATTAGGAATAATTTCAACGTTTTCCGATAGAGCGCAGTTTTCTGATATCAGAAAAAAATAAAATAAATAAATAATTATAATTGCATAGGTTTTTAAAAATGCTATGCAATAGCTTTACCGCGGCAGTCCCCGAGTGCCACACGTATTTTTTATTTACCTATATTTTTCAGTTACTGGTACCTACCATTAATTTCATAGGGTGTTTGGAACCCAACTGCCCCGACGACATGCAGGTGGTGCTGATATAATTATCCAGCGAAACTAATAGCATTTTAATAGACCATCTATAATAAAATTGTTAATGAATGTTTTTTTATAAAAGACTTATTAATTATAAAACCCCAATAATTTAACCAATGAAAACAATAATAACATTCAGTTATTAGTGCCATCTATTATTTTTTTATATTGGCTGATTATTGCACAAAAAGATATTAGAATGCAATCTATTATTCTATTTGAACTTTAAAGCGCGTAACTATTTTGTATTTAAACCTGTATACAAAATAAATAAATTACATATTTATGTAAATATTATCAAAATAATATAGAAAAATTAAATAAAAAGAAAAATGGACCCCATTTTTTTTATAATGATAGTCAGCAGCCTGATAGTCAGCAGCCAGATAGTAGCCTGTCATGGTGATACTTAAAGCGGGCTATCGTAATTGAATGCGTATACAAAATTTTATGTATGTGCTGTTGACCATTGACGAGTTTCCTCGTCGGGAGCCAACCCAGTGTAGATTCAGGTCATGCTTACCATAAAAATAAATGAATTGTCATCGGAATTGAACCAAAATGTAAATTTTCAATTTCATATGATAATATTTGAGGATTTCCCTCAATTCCTTATGGATCCCATCATCAAAACCGGATTTTGATAAAAATGAGACCAATGTGTAAATAAATTCTTTTGAATAAAAAAAGAATTTTCCAAATCGGTTCATAAATGGCAGATTTCTGAGGTAACAAACTTTAAAAAAAAGATACAACCGAATTGATAACCTCCTCCATTTTTTGAAGTCGGTTAATAATAAGAGCTATGATTTAAAAAATCCTATCTTATTATACTATTAAATGATTTTGAGATAGGATACCGCATATGCGTATATAGAAAGCCTTTTATTGGGGTAATTAACACACGATAAGAATAATCAATGTTTTTCTAGAATAATCAAACAATAATCAGTGCCAAATACGTTGCGTTTCGTAGTAAAATCCTAGCTGCCTAAACGTAGTACGGAATTGAGCAATCTAATACCCTCTAAAATCAATATTTATACATACATATATTGTATATAAAATTTGTTGAAATATTCGCAATGTCCACTTATTTTTTTTGGAGTTTCCGCACAAATATCCTCATCCTCTCTGAGAGGATGAGGATATTTGTGTATACAAAAACCCGTTTCTGTCTAAAAACACGATATAACATTCGTTATTATACGAAGTGTTTGTAGATTGATTCTAATCTGTTTATGTAGACGCTGGTACTGAAGATTCTAAATGACTGTTCCATATTTGTTAACATAATATTACTACAGTATACAGACCAAGATAATCGGAACAAGAGGTCCTGGACGAAGAAGAAGATTCCGGTGTCGGTATCTTCGAACGTGGTTTCAGAAATCCACCTCATACATCCCCGTTTTCAGCTGCATTATGGTAATCATAATCATCTTTTGCAGCATCGCCGAAGCGTTGGGTGCTAAAAAGCTTTAAATTCCTTTTATCCTATTTAAGGTGCCGTAATAAGACTGCTATCAATTCTATTCGATTCATTTTAATTTATTGTCATAGTGGTGTAGTACAAGTATTCAGTTACAAGTATGTAGTACAAGTATTTAGTATACAACATGGAGTTCTACAAGTATTCAGTGCAGCACAACCTGCCTTTTAGTCGTACAATATTTTCGTAACATGAAAAAAAAAACAACACCTATTTTAATAATCGTACAAAATCAGTTAGATTAGGGAACAGAAGCTAAATTAGGTAGGTAGGTATAAAAATTATCTTACTAATACAATTATGATTTTACGGTATGTATGATATACAATGTATAATATACATATATACATAATATACAATGTACAACAGTAAATTTTAACTCAGAATAGAATATTCTTATGCAATAACTTTAAAAAATAAAAATAGTTTAAACATATTTAATAATCAAAAGAATCACAAAAAAACACGCTGGATAAAACAAAAATAAGGTATTCTTGAAACATCAGCGGTAGCCCATACCATTGATTTTATAGTGTAATAAAATCAATGCCCATACCTACCGCTTATGACGTATTTCACGTTTGTGCAACTCTAGCTTGGTTTATTGCGAATCAGACTGGGGAAACTATATACGTATAAGTTGCCGAAGATGGCGTTGCTTAATCCGGTAAATCCACGTTTGCGGATATATCCCTTGATGCATCGAAGCACCTATGTACATATAGCAGTTTTAAGTGCTGGGCTTGTCGTTTCCGGAATAATTCGCCGGATGAGAGGGTGTACGCGTGAGTCGTTACGCCGAGATTGGTGTATCCTCCGTGCGATATCATCGGAATCTGCGAGTTGTAACATAAACCAGGAATAAAGCTTACAGATAAGCCGCGTCGCCCGCCCCGCGCTAGATGCTCGTTTCATGCCGGCAATTCTTCTTATCAGCGTAATTTTATACAAAGCGCGCGAGTATAAAATCCATGATTATAAATCTCATGTGAAATTAAACGCACGAAATTCCTCGCGTCGCGTCGTGTTGCTGCGCGCAGGGCGGGGGAGACTTTTCAGATAACCGCCCGTCCGACGCCATATATCCAAGAGCGTTATTACGCCGCTGGACTGCTCGCTCGGTAGTCGAAAATGGAACCGGGGAAGCAGTTGCATATTGGAGACCTTGATATTCTAAATTCTTCCCTAAATCATTTGACACTATATTTCCTAAATGGTGCTTTAAAAGATACACAAGTACTCAGGATGTATAAAGTTTCGGACGAAAATATTATTCGTTTACCGAAACTGTTCTTCTTTCGTCGGTTGTTATCCTGCCTTATTTCGAGTGCTTTAACTTTGAAGAAGAAATACCAAATACTCAGGATGTATAAAATTCCGGGCGAAAATATTCTTTTTCTTCCGTGGTTTCCTATCCCATCTTATCTCTAGAGTGCTTGAATAGATACCCGAGTACTCAAAATGTATGAAGTTTCGGTCGAAAATATTATTTTACTCCGATATTCTACTTCTTCCGTGGGTTCCTATCCCGCTTCATTCAGAGTGCTTAAATAGTTACCCAAGTACTCAGAATATATAATGTTTCTGACGAAAACATAATTGCTATCGGGAAGAGGGAGGGGGGGGGGGGGGTGGAGAGACATATTCAGATAAAACAGTCCTTGGCTACTTGTTGGGAAAGTCTTGGGGTGACACAACTGATTTTTGATGTTTATATTGATTTTAAAACTCAACTTAACAATAGTCTAGTTATTTAACTAAAGTGTTAAATCAACGAAAATACTTCGTCGGAATATTTACACGCAAGTCTGTCGGATGCCCAGCACAGGTTTCAACCATTAATACACATCGATGGTTTCATGCCCTCCACTACTAAATTTCCGTCTTTACGGATTATGTAGCGAATATATTGAAGAGTAGGCCGGGAAGTCGGGAAGGTAAATCTGGTATACTTATTACATTATTATTATTATTGTTTTCATTTTTTTATCCCTAGTTTTACATGATGAAATTACCTATAATATAATATATTTTACATGATTATGTCAGTCGTAAATATAGATTTTAGAGCCCTGGAAATTTACTAACAAGTAAACATATTAAAAAGAATAAAAATCCGACTGCCGCTACAGGAAGTGAACTATTGTATTTATAATATTATTTATTACAGTATTTTATGAAATATTTGTGAGTTTCATTACGGCTTTTTATAAAAGAACGAAGTTTTATAGAATCCGCATGGCTAAGTATCAATTTACCAACGTTTTGGAGAATCCAAAAATGTTTCTTACGATTCCTATACTTTAAACAGTACGGATATTATCCTTATGTGTAATAGTTTTTTGCTAGGCAAAGTGGGCTATAAATCCCTAAAATTGGGCAGATAAATGTTCCACATTGCCAATGTATTAAACTGATTCGTTGCACATTTAATAGCTCTAGCGTGAGGCGAAGGTCTATCTTTTGGTTTTGGAAAATTATAATGGAGCTCAGTCAAATAATATTTACTGTATATATACGAGTATATGCGCTTTGTTTTGGATGTTTTGTAGTGAGCCAGCGTCTCTTTAAGGTTCGGGCAATAATTGTATAGGGTATTATACCGCATTGCGAAAGTACGTTTTTGCAACCCTTCTTCGCCGGCGACATGAAAGTTCCACTAGTAGCGTTGTCCAGCGAAACGAATAACAATCTATTTGGCCATTTATAAGAATATTAAAAATGTTTTTTTTTACAAAAGACGATTTATAATAAAAACCCCTTATTTAAACAATGACAACAATACTAACTTTAATTATTATTACTATCAATCGCAATTTTATGTAGGCTGATTACATCATATAAATAGTATGGAGAGATTAGAATGCCATCTATTAGGCTATTTGAACGTTAAAGCACGTAATTATTATGTAGGTACTATCTTTATATCAAATTACAAAATTGACAAATTTATGTATGTAATGTTAAAATAATAAGAGCGATTAATTATAAATTCGTTTCTCATTATATAATTATTTTATTTTGATATAGTATAGGTACTGTATCGGCGTGTTTAGAGCGTCCTCTGTTGGTCTACTGAACTTAAGAGAAAATCGATGTGTATGAGTACCATCTAGAATCTACACGTTTCGTTTCGTCGTAAAATCCTAGCTGTCAAAACTTAATACGGCGTGGAACAATCTAATACCCTATATAATCAAAGGTTTTATTTTGCGTTACTTATTAGAATAATATAATAGGATATTTAAATTTATGTGCCTAATGAATTTACGAAAAAAACCTTACCTAATGAATTTACGAAGGTTTTATAAAAAAGACAGTTTATGCACAAATGGCGGACTTATCGCTATAGCGATATCAACCATACAGTGAACTATTTCTGAGTAAGCTAAGTAAGGTTTATACTTCTTATAATATTATATGCATTATATCTCTATATATATTTACTGGTAATTATTGTTCAAATTAAAGTTGCTTTAAACTTTAAAGTAATTGTTATTTATACAGGTACTTATGCATATACTATAAATAATAATGTCAGAATCATTAGCGTCTTAATGGTAATGTAAATCTAATGTATTGTTTTGAATGAATAAATATATAAACATGTACTTAGTATTACGACATTTACGAATTGGACCCTGGCAAACCCTCAAAATTTTCCTGGAACGAAATTGCTGGTACATGATGAACTACGAATTTGACGAGATTACAACAGGCTTATCAATTTGACGGAACTGGACCAATACCCGATACCAATGATGTAAGGTTTCATATTCATAATTATGTTCTACAAGGCAATAATAGATTATCATATAACTAAACTTGATATGTTAGTGCACACAACTCGATATCGCTTCATGAATCCTATATAGAAATGAAAATTGCCATTTGAAATCTCAGTCAGGTCCTGGTGGGCACGTCGATGATAAGTAATTTGGTATGGATTTCTATATTATTTGCTTTTATGATAGACTAAGTTCCTTACCGAGAGAATTCCTTTCCAAGAAGATGTTATTGGTTTCCATCCTCTTTACTGCTTGATGCACCTAGGTACATTTTCCGAGCGTCGAGTGCGTAGTCCATCCCACCGAACAACACAATATCCTTGCCATATCCTTTGTTTATATCGGCCGTAGTAGAGTTTCATTGTACGACGTGGATTAAACCTTAAATAGCACAAGCAGATTTGTCTGCTTGAAATATGTATGCAGGGGGGATCGTGTTGCAGGCCAGCGTCAACGTACGGGGGACTCCGATTGTGCTTATGCTATACTCATATTATGGCCATGGATAATGATTGCATTGAGGGGTTTTCGTACAAGTACAACGGCTCACTGCTGCTGACTCGAAATCTGTTTTACAGAGCTTTATAATATTTTACATTGTATGAAATCATTCAGAGATTGGTGCCTAGAATGAGCAATATCACCTTGAATGAACCCACAGTTATTTTGAGGGTATCCGACTGGTGTGGCGCACAGTTCCCTTCCAAACTATATAGGTAAAGGCGAAAATATTAACACATAAAACATTTTATGTGTTAGCTTTGTTTAATGCTTTTTACACGACTGCCCAACTAAAAAGGACTGTCTATTGCTTTCAGGTTCATCTATGCATGTTTTCGTTTCTTTATTCCACTATAACTTCTAAACGCCCAAACTGATTTAAAAGTATTTGAATTTTTTAAAACCGCTATATCATCCCGAGTGCATAGGGTATCTTAAGTATCTAAATATCATGTAAATATATGCCCAAATGTCCAAATCTCCAAATGTCGATAAATTAACATAAATATTTCGTGTTTAGTGTCAAATTACAGGTCTTATTCATGACATTCCGGAAATATACATGTACCTATCTGTATGGCAACAAATATTTTTTTAAAAAACCGTAATAAAAATAATTATAAATACAAAAGTTCACTTCGTGTTTTTATTCTTTTTAATATATTTACATGTTTACCTTGGTTTAAATTTTATTATGGTTGTGATGTTTTGAGCGGTATAGCATACGTTGAAGGAAGAACATACGTTGAATTGTACGTGAAATGTCTTCCTGTGACTTCGAGAATTTCATACGCGATGATATTTTTCAAGCTCTAAATTAACGATCGTCCGCTTCTAGAGATGCACTGCTTCATAATCATGTTACTATGACGAGCAATGTTACTATGACGGGCAACCTAGCGCTAAAAGTTGGTTTGAATTTGCCTTTAGACTTTGACGGTTCAGTGGCATAGTGGTTAGATCATCTGATATCTAACCACTATGCCACTCCCGGTCGGGCTCGGGTCACTATTTTCCGTTGGGATAAATTAACGGAATTGCATTTCAGCGCTGTCGATCGAATGCGAGGAAAGATTTACACTTACACACGTTACACGCACACATGCATATACAAACACTTCATAAAAGGATTGGTTGTAAGAGAGCGACGCAAGATAATGGAAGAATTTAAAAATATTACAAAATTAGTAGAAACAGACAATGTGTGGTTGAAATGTTAACCAACGTTGTTTGGTTATTTCAAGTGGTAAATACAGTATTTTTTACGAATACGTAACAACATCTCGGTTAGTTACAGAAAACTCGTCGAACTTGCTTATTTCTGCTGGCTCTTTTCCCGTTTTTACAAGCCTTTATTCACTTTGCAATATTTGTTAGTTAGTTTGTTGAAGTCAAATGCAAGCTGAGTTAGAACCACTTCCTCTAATCCTATAAAGTTGAAATTTTATATGTTGGTTCAGTTCCGATGACAATGCATTTTTATGGTGAGCATGACCTGATTCTAAACCCAGGATCGGCTTCCGACGAGGATACTCTTCCACGGTCAACAGCACAGACACACAATTTTGTATACGCATTCAATTAGGATAGCCAGTTCTAAATTTCACCATGACATGGCTGCTGCAAACAGGGTTGGCTCCCGACGACAGGACTCCTCAACGGTGAACAGCACAGAAACGAAATGTTGTATACGCATTCAATTATCATAGCCCGTTCTAAGTTTCACCGCGACAGCGCTGCTGCACCCAGGGTTGCCTTCCAACTGCCTTCCTCAACGGTCAACAGCACAAACACAAATTATTATATAGCATTCAAATATGATAGCCTGATCTAAGTTCCACTATGACATGGCAGCTGCACCCAGGGTTTGCTCGGGACAGAGCATTTTAATAAAAGCTTGTTTTTAAAAATGTGTTTTAAACATTAACTTGTTTTGGATCCTTACCTATGAAGTTCCTGTTCTATAAAGGTAATTTAATACAAAAAAATTCGTATGAAAAAAATATATTTAATTAATAGAAATATTAACCCCCATTATCTATGCAGATTGTCATTTTAATTGGAGTTGCTTAATTCCTTTGCTGTAAAACTCCCGTGGACAGAAATAAATGAATGCTTTAAAGGCGTTTTTCATTGAATCTTCAAATTTGATATTTTTCCCCTTGTAAAAAGTTATTTAAGGCAAGTACGGTGGGTGACCCAGAGTCTCCAGACGCAACTCCTGCAACTGTTTGCAGTCGGTTATATGTTGGTTAAATATGTGGTTATATGTTGTCATGCAGAAGCAGTGGCGATAAGCGATTGTCCAGGCTCGGTTGTTAAATCACGACATTCTCCATCATTGTTTGCAGTTCTTAACAGCACACAATTACGGTAACTATTTATCTAGAAAGCAAGAAGCTTTAATAGAAAACACCGGCACAAAATCTCAAATTTGAAAATAGGTAAAAAAATCTACTTTACCATGGTTGCACAAGCGAAAATATTTGAGCAAAAACAAACAACGGAAAGACAAATAAATAGCTGTTTTTTAACCCTCTAACCGCGGGAGAAAAGTAGGTGCACGCTCAGCTCTTTCCATACGGTTTCGCAGAGTTTCTTATAATCTCTGCGCTATTTTCCCGTAGAATCTTTTTCTGTTGCTCCGCAACGTCGAAAGTCGCATTTTCGATGTTCTCAAGTCGCACGGCTAACGGAACAGGCAAGTTACGACCTGTATAATTATATTAGCCGGCGATTTTATAAAAAAAAATAGGAAAATCGCCCGAATAACATGGCCTTGAATTAAAATTTATTTGAATTTGAAATTCCAACCCAAACCCAAGGACCCATTATTAACGTAGCTATCCAGGTATTTATCTTTTAATACGCTGTATATTTTCCATTTTTTGTTCATGTACAGATCGAAAAAGCTAAATAAATAGATTGCGGCTACAATGGCGGCTAAGCGAGAAGAGGTCGTGAGGTAGGTATACCTATCCCACACGCAGAGAGAGGCGAGAAGAGGACCGAAGAGGAGGCACGTGTATGCCTCGGCGGGTGCTCTCGTACTTTCATAAATCTGTCGGGAGATATATGAGAACGTAATTTCCGGTATCCGGCCATTAGCGCGGGGGCTTTTATAAGCTTAAATCTTTGGTTAAAGATTTGAGGGCGGAATGGGATTCGGCAGAGGAACGAATGAAAATTGCAGAAAGAAGAAAATGACATTTCACGCTCTTGCTACCTACGTTACATACTACGTTATAAGTATTTGAGATGAATATAGCCAGTAGGTAATCCAATAAAAGTTTTCATGATAACTTTGGTAATCTCTTGAGTTATAAAAGAAAGTTGTTGGACTGTTAGGTCGATAAACTTTTATGATTTCTCTCGAAATTTAGTACCAGATTTTAATATTTATTTTTTTTTATACTCTTTACGGTACCGGTCCACCTCGATGTCTAACGACAATTATCTTACAGACGGCAGGCTTTCATAACATCACAGGCGATCATCCGTCCAAATAATGACTACGTCCGTCGCTGCTTAACTTTGGTGATCAGACGGGAACCACTATTTCAACGCGGTTACGGACGAAAAAGTGCTTAAACGATATGTTAATATGATTGTTTTTTCGTTGACGTTCTTGAAAGTTATTATTCAATTTCACCTATTTGCTAGTGTGCCAGTAATATAGTAGCGTGCGAATTAATATACATACATTCAATAATTGTTTTTTTTTTATTGGCTATCAAAACTTATGTATGAACTAATATGGACATAATATTATTTATTTTAATAAGTATTCTCCATTAGCTTAATGACTGAATTAGCAATGCAGTCCATAAGATTCTTGCAGATTTTATTGATGTTTGGGTCCAAAAATCCTACAAATTACTGCCTCTATCATTTTTGTGTTTGCCTATGAGGCTTGATTTAAAAATATACCATAAATAGTCAATGAGATGATTGAGGCAGGTTATTCAGGTAAGTTTTCCGAACCTATAAAGAATTGAAAACTGCAAGAATATGATGGATTCCATGCCCAAATTCACTGAAGATAATAGAAATCTGTACAGTTACTTATTCGCGCTAGAGGGCGCAACGAGAGATTTACGGGTGAGGTGAGGTAACCCACCAAGCGCGGAAGCATACGTACAAAGCTCGGGTTGTAGGATTCAATACTAAAATCAGTCGGCAGAGATACTAGATTCGCAAGTTAACCTGCTGACTCTTTAGTATGTTATAGTAAGGCATGTCTCGACCAATTTATGTTTCAACATACATGTTTGGTGGTTTCATAAGAATAAAAGGTTTTTTTTTTAGTTTTTTACACGGTTATGACTGGAAGTTGTGTGGGCAGAACTGCGGCCGTCAACTGCCTGAGCTTTGTGCGGATACTCACACCTTCACATCTCAATTGGTCATTTCCGCTAGTACCACCTACAACATTTTTTGCGCAATAATATGTCCGTCTTAGTTCATGTATAACTTTAAATGATCAATAGATTCATACATTTTTGAAAATTATTAGACTTGTTCACATTAACTTTCACATTTCACACTACTGTATGTCCATTTACGTCAAATCTAGTCACTTTAATATTGACCCATATCTCTATATCTTTTTGACTTTGCATTTAAGCTACCGATGTCAATTTCTTGATAGAAGTCGAAAAAACTGTAGACTGAAAGAGCTTTAGATTTTGAGACATTGATGAAATCGAAGACTATCGGGGTTGTTTGACATTATAAATAGGATAACAACGCATTTAGCGCGTGAAGTTTATAGCACCCGACGTTTCGCGCCGTTGTCCAGGGTAGACTGAATTGCTCTCAATCATCATCTGCGGGTAGGCGGAAAACTGCTGCAGTTACTTTGCAAATTATAACGGTGGTGGGGTGACGGGTTCGCCACTCGTGAATTTTGAAAATCCGCCGTTCACACAACTTTCACTGTATCTTGCGTCGGCGATGGGCATTAAGAATATTTAAAAAAGAGGGTTTCACGTAAAAGAAAGTTTGTAGCCGTTGTCTCAGCTGAGATATTTAACTCAATTTTTTTGGATTTTTTTGGTTTACCTTCACAATCTGTGGCGTTTTCTAGGATGAATCGAAAAGTTGTCAACAGTTATTTAAGTATTGTACGTAAAATACATGAGAGTAGAAGGCCGTGCCCTACAAACGTTCTTGTTCACACAGTGTCCTATATTGTATAACAAAACTGAACCATTCGCCTTTTGTACCCACAACTAATCAATAAAATTAATTATTAAGAGGCCTAATCTAGTCTGACCGCCTAAAAATAAAGGTGGTTTTTGGGATTTGTTTTAAAGAAAAGTATTGAATCGAATGTTTTAAAATTTTTAAGATATAGTCGTGCAAAAATAATGCATATGTAATATTTTTTTTTGAACATTTTTTAAACCAAGTTATAGGCCATCTTATCAAAAAAAGTTCTCCTATTATTATTGTCTTGACTTTCCCTCACACTTTTAAGTAAGGTCAAGCTTTTTTATGCTTTAAACCAGTTGATAGGAATTTTTACCTTTGGTTATGTCAAAATTAACAAAAAATACAACATAATATTTAAATATATACATAAATTATAAGGTATGAACTTTAATATTACAAGGTATGAACGTTGAACATCCAAGCGCAGATTTTCTAAGTTATAGGAGGAAACAATATTTTCCTATATTTTCTATTGAAGTTTTTAAATAATTTCGTAGAATCCTCATAAGGACAATTGCTGCAGTAATTTCGGCATTCACAGTGTCTGCATTAAAAAATATCGATATCCAAACTTGTGAAAAAAAAAATACAAGAAAAAGTAAAAAAAATCGCTTAAAAAAGTAATGATTTTTGAGCAAAATTATAAACTTCCTTCTAAACTCTGGCATTTGGTTATTTTTTTTTTCACAATGCTGGGTCATTGAATAGGCAATACTTTCTAGACTAATGAGCTTTTTTAACTATTGCAGTTGCTGTGAAGACAGTAATCACTGCAGTAATGAGGGGGAAATTTTTCTTTTTTGGAGACTTCAGAGATGGCTAATATTGAATATAAAAACAAACTAATAAAAAAATACTATGTATACATTATTTATGCACAAATATATCCTCAATTTTTTAAACTTCCGATGCAAAACTTTTAAACCCAAAATCAACATTTTTCAGGCGACCACACTAGGTGTGCTCCTTAAAAGAGCCTTATTACAAAATAGCGTAGGTATTCTTTTAAAATGAGTTGAAAAAATGAACGCATTTTTTTTTGGATGTAACTATAAAAGATAGGATAAATAAATAAATAAATAATTAAATAACTATTCAACCCTGGGAGAAAACCGCGGCACTGAGCGCTCTTCTCTTGCGCAAGCAAATATATACACAATTTCTAATTGTTTTTTGCAGTGTTTTCGCCTTTCTAATGACAATAATTTATATTATGTCGTATTGCTGAAAGAGTGAACTTTAATATAGTATAAGTATTATATAAGAATCTTATTTTATTTCTGAGAAAATTAGAATGATACAGGAAGATTTCTTTTAAATTTTGTGTAATTGTAAGTAATGTATACCTTGGATATGTGGTCAAAAAACGAAAAAATAAAGCCGTAGTGTACATCAAGAATACATGACGGACATAAAAAAAAATAGTATACGGTTTTCGTTGTAGTGATATTACTGTATTAAGGAGCTCAAAGTTTGCCTTCCGAGCGTTTTACGAATAACGACTTTCGGAAAATGGGCTGAATAAGTAAATAATATTCGTTATATCTAAAATTAAAGGCCGCTATGGTCAACATCAAGAAATGGTCCAGGTAATTCAGTAATTAAAGTTTGTAGAAATCTCTTCATTTCTTGGAATTTGAACGCCAAAAATCCACTTTTCTTGCCTTTCTGGAAAAAATATGTGATAGGGCTCTTAACGAAGAGCATTGTATATGTCTCAAAAATAGAAAATAGAAAAATGTCTCTATAAACCTAAAATAGTTGCAGATTATTCTCGATATTGTAATGAAATTTGAAATCTCTTGTTTTTCCAGTTTTTTTTTCAAATATCTTGAGATTATAAACTTATGGGTAAGCGAGCTGACTGTTTCAGTTTTTGCTTTTAAATATGGGATACGGGTGTATACTATTTAATGTTGTTTTAGAATCTAGTGTATTTATTTAAAATCACCGCTTAAAGCGTTAAGTAACGAAGAAATTAGTAGTCTACTAGATATTAGAATGATTTCGGATATCCATCATCGGACGTTTAGTAGCGGCCTCCGTGTATACGAGAAAAGGAAACGAAGAAAAATGACACCTCGCCGGTAGATACGAGAGAGCGGGCAGAAGAAAAATAAGGGACGCAAGTCCAATAACCGTATAAAAGGAGGCAGCCGCGCGCGGCCGTGGTGCGAGCGGGACAGAGGTCGAAGCGCGATATAAAAAATAACCTTATAGCTAGCGCAGCTTAGTTAGAAAGAGCTGTGAGCTGAAAGAAAAGTAGATTGAAAGTTTTCCGAGGAAAAATGACCGCTGTCCGAGTGGGAGGCGTGGGGGAGGCTGGGTGAGAGCGAGAGGATGAGGCTGGGGGGGGGGGGGGTGGAGTATGTGTTGCGGGAGACATCAAAGGAGAGGTTCAGGGTTTAAGGCGAAGGGGTGGAGGGCAAGAGTGGGGAGGATGAGAGGGGTGCAGGCCAGTCTCTTTTGTTGTCAGACGCCATCGTGCGAGACACGCGCTGAGGAAACTTATTATTTTCTTCTGCAGGAAACAAAATGGCGCTTCCTTATTGGAAGAACACTCTTGAAGCTTTGTAATCTTGTATGTCGTTCGAAGTACTCAGCAACGACTATATATTTTCATCTGCATACCTGAGATTGGTTTTACACGACTGCCCAACAAAAAAAGAGTGTAATGTCTTCCAGGTTCATCTATGTATGTTTTCCGTTTCTTTATTCCACTATAACTTCTAAACTCTCAACCCAGTAGTGTTTTTAGAATCGTTATGTCATCCCGAGTGTCATAGCGTACCTTAACTGTACCCTAAATATCAAGTAAATAGTTGTCTAAATGTTCACATCTAAAAATGACAATAAATTAACATAAATATATCGTGTTTCGTGTCAAATGAAAGGTCTGATTGAGGACATTCTGAATAAATGTATGTATGTATATGTATAAATACATTAACCAAAAGTATTTCTTGAAAAACACCGTAATACAAATAATTATAAACACAGTAGTTCACTTTTTGTACCGGCAGTGGTGTTTTTTATTCCTCTAATATATTAACTTGTTTGACAATTAATGTAATTAATTGATTGTTAATTTAAATTACCCTACAAAATCTGATTCTATTATTAAACTATTATGACAGGGGAGCTATTAAAGTGTTGAGCGTTTTATTTGCATATTATCACAAGTGGAATTCGCTCACTTGTCGGCATTTGCGGCAGTCCTACTTACATACATCCCTACAGACCCTTATATACATCCCTACAGACATACTACTTACATACATCCCTTACATACATCACTACTTACAGACATCCTACTTACATACATCCCTACAGACATATACATGCCTACAGTATATTATTATACTGCATTGTTGTAGATCAGGGCTGTCCAACTTCAAGTGCTCTAAGGGCCGCTTTAAAAAAATGCGGTTTGGAGGGCCTCGTTATAAAATACATCGTATATAACAAATTATAATAGTGAGTTTTAATATGTATGGTATACAAAGAAAAAACGCGTGTGTAATATTATTATAACCTTTTAAAAAAATATTAAATTACAAAAAAAATACTTCGCTTGTTATTTTTCTTTTCAACGAGGCTTTAGAATTGGTGGGTACCCCACCCACATTATAACAATTATAAACTCACATCTACGACAACAATAAAAAGACGTCAACGATTGACGTTTGTTACCGCGGTGTTGCCCTGTTAAAAAGCTCAACCGGACTCGGTCTTCTCGTATTGCAACATTACTAATCTGTCAAAAACATCGCTGCGACCGTCGCTAGTGACGTTATACGTTATTTTATTTGTATTTTATCGTTAATGCAAGAACTGTGCATATTTAGTATTTGAGAGTAATTTATTTATTTAGAGACCTGCTCCGCGGGCCGTAAAAAGTAAGGTCGCGGACCGCATGCGGCCCGTGGGCCTCATGTTGGATAGCCCTGTCATCCAAATCGGCTAGATCATTAAAAGACATGAATCTTTATCTCTACGGCTCTCTCCTTACCTTTTCCCCTGGGGCCACACTAACAGGAAATGCCGTAAATTATCGCGATGATGTAGTTACGACTTATCGCGATAATTTTGCAACAGCAATAACATCCGTTTGGCGTTAGCCGTCAGCTTGGGCTGCGGTACATCAAAGAGATTTAGCGCGAGAATTAATGCGTTGAAGCGGCCACACTACGTTTTTCACTGTGAACTGTGAGCGACGGGATCCTTGGTAATACATATACGGAGTGGTCTAACGAGAAAGTCATTGTGTTTCTCGAAAATCTACAAACAGAGCCACGTTTGTGGGATCCGAGATACAAAAGTTACAAGAATCGTGCATCACAAAATGATACTTGGCGACGAATAATGAAATTATTACCCTTTATTATTATTCTTTAGATGGGTTATATTATATAACCCATCTAAAGAAATCTAAACATCTTCTTTTTCTTTGTGTTCTTTTTTCCTTCATTCGGTAATGATAAAATATGTTCATATAAAAAAAATACACTCATGAAATACAGTGTAGCAGCTTCAACATCCATCTTGTTTGAAATTCAAGAAACATTAACCACTCGAAAGCCAGCCTTTGCGCGCAATAATCTGCGCCGCAACTTTTTGGTCGATTTTGTTAATAAATACTGACAATATAATTTTTTCATTAATTCCCTCTTGTTATCTAGTAATTAATGTTGTAAGTCGTGTATATTATATATTTATATGATATATATGGGGGCCGGCCGAAACGGTTACACGCGGATCTGTCAAACGACGCAAAATGCCTCCGACGTCCGACGGGTTAATGCCAATTTTATTGCCAAGAATGGGCATTGAGGTTGAACGTTCAAGTGTGGCCACTCAATTTAACGCGTTAATAATTAACGCAATATTTATCGCGATGATGGGCATTGACGTTTCCCGTTAGTGTGGCTCCAGCATTAGCAACATTTGGAGGCAGGGGTGGGATGTGCGTAGTTCGAAGAATTGTCTCATATCAGCCTAAACGGGACACCCATGAAGAATAAAAGAGTGTTGTATCCAGGATTAATAGTGGTAACATTGTCTGAAACGAAATTTGGTTGTTTTGCTTTTCCGATAAGCTAGTATCGCCGTTAAATGGTTACCCTTGTTAAAACACTCTGGTCGACGATTTATACACGTGTCCACCAAATTTCACTTTATTTACACAAAGGCATATCCTCAGCAAGTTTGCTTATGCCTTCCTAAAATTAAACCTAATACCGCCTCTGACGTATAAGTTATTCAGTGACACGCTGTGTGTCTCGTATCGTTCCGTGTATGTAGCATTTATCAGGATCGACCATGCATAAATAAAAATTGAAGCGAAAGCACCGCAATTTGATCAGGATCGTCCGTGCGTCAAATTAAAATAGAAATGATTGTATGAACGAGGAAAAGGCAAAATCGCGTGATGTAGTAGCAATTTTGCTCGTTACACGGGGATAGGGACGCGGGACGCTGGAAGGTATGATTATCGATGGCAATCGAATAATAATCACAAACGAATAATCGAAAGTGTAGGCTTCAGGCTGTTCAGCAATGTGACTGAAGATTTGAATTCGTATGAAGCTTACATGGGTAGCAGGATATAGTGGATAGTGAAGAAGCGAATAGACTCACACGATAGAGATCAGCTAATTCGTCAATTGGGCCAGATTTAATATATTATGGCAAAAATATACTCAAGAACTGTACTGTGAAATTGAACCAGAGAATACATTGAAGACAGGTGGAAATTGAAACATTTTAACAAGGTAAAATGTCCTATTAGAGAACCAACACATTTCAGACTTTCCAGGAACAATCTACGAAAAACTGTGCACACTAGCCGGTTCAATCGACTCTTTCACGCGGCGGGGATCGTGGATATCCCCACAGCCAGCATGCAGGGGCTCTGTGGAGCTAAAGTAATTGTGCGTGTCCGGTTTTGGCGCCAACGTGGGTGAATATTATGAACGTTTCGTGGTCGCTCGTAAATGATGTGGTCTCCTTCCATTATGTTTTTAGTGTAATGGCGTCCACCTTATTGAAAACCGCGATTAACCAAACAAGAAGGTTATCCAAACAAAGAGAGTATTTTTATAATGCAGGATCGTCGTAAGTCTGACGAATATCTCGTTATCTCCGTGCGCTCAGAGACACTGTACAAATTAAATTATTATAAGAATACTTTTATGCCTGAGATTAGCTGTGTACAGTTGACAGTTCGGTTAAGAGTGGCTTAATATATTACAATTTGTATGTGATTAAACTCTATGTGTTGCGTCGCCCTTGGTTCATGTGTTAGCCCCATATTAGCTGTCTCTTTTCCGAATTGCTCTCAGGTCACGAGTAATCGCCCCACGATACCTCAACAGTGGTGATTTACTTTTGATTTCTTGCGACGCGACGATGTCGTATTTCATAATCAGACTTTAACTGGCCTTTCGTGCGGAATTCTTGAGGGAAAGTACTTAGGTTGGGATTCCTGATTTTTATGGGTCAAAGGTCCGTAAGGAGGCAATTTCTAGAACTCATTAGATATTCTGCCATTTTCAATTAAACCTTCGTTTACACAGAAAATACGCATTCTTAAATTTTAAAAAATATATAGCTAATCAACGAAAAGTGGCGTTATGATTAATAATAATAATTATGTCCAAAAACTATTATATTTGCATTAAAATATCCAAATTTTTAAGTTTAGAATTAGGTTTTCAATAATAAATTATTGAGGTCTAACAATATGAGATCCCTGAGAGGTGTATAAATTTGTTTTTATTAATTTGTGTCTACGACATGCTAGGAAGTTTTTATTTGTTGTAGAAATAAAATAATTATAAACAAGGGTTTGTATTCTTTGATTCCAATTATTTGTTTTTGCAAAAACTTCTATATCTTGGCTAAATTGTGTATACTTCCTACTCTGTGAATTTACCAATTTTAACATTTCTTACTGCTAATATAAATGTTTTTCGATATAACTACTATTACTGATAAAGATACTCTTCAATTATATGCTTATATTTTGTCGAATGTTTCGAATACGTATTTTCTGTGTATATGGAATGTTTAATAAAAATTACGATAATCCATTGCACTCGGATATTGGCGCATTATCCAAAGTTTAAATCAAGGTTAGGTGAGGATGGATTAAATGCTCCAAACGGAAGGCATCTTCATCATACATTACATATCCAGAGGACAACAATTCGATCATTTCGCTCAAAAACCAACCCCTAGGCCCTAGACGAACCGCCTCGTTGGCCCCAGTGAATGACATCTTTTGAATTATGCAGACACGAGTCAATTTAAATATGGACGATTCGACGAACATTTTCAAACGGCCAGACGGAACAGCGAAAAAAGGCCCATGACTGGTACGTTTGTAGTCAAACGCTGACACGTCCTTAATTATTACCGCTAAACCGTGCGGCCCCTTGGGTAATCGATACCTATAGTTCCTGCATTTCGACTGGTCATTATTAAATTACCATTTTTACGGGTTAACTTATTAAAACGGCTGCGGATTGGCTGGCGGATATTTTAAACGCTCGGACCGGTGTCTATCTAGTGAGTGAGTCTACCTATTTAAGGTCGGGTAGTATGTATAAACTCCAAAATATCATGTATACCGGGTGTTATTACTGCACGGGAATTTTTTTCCTGTGGGTGAATCAGTACAACGTGGTAAGCAACTTTTAATAACAAAAATTGGAAAAAAAAACAAAAAAAAAACATTTTTCGAAAAAAATATACTATTCTTTTTTTTTATTTGAAAATTTGAAGAAGTTGACAGTTAAATAAAGGTATGAGAAGCGTTTGAGCTCGCTGCGCCATCTAGCGGTAGGTAATAAGTCGTAAATAAACAATATCAGCGACATTTCAACCGCTAGATAGCGAATCGTGATCATAGCTTTTAAAAAAAAAATTAAAAAAAAAACTTTATTGTACTGATTTTATTTTGAATTTGTTGTACTGATTAACCTACAAAAAATGCCCGTGCAGTAATAACACCCCGTCTATGCTTCCTATAAGCTGGGTGATATTTTTGAGCATGCCATTTCATTTCAGGTACCTCATTTTCGTTTCACTGTTTTATAATAGTATTACGAATTTATTATTCTTTAACGTAACATACCTGATCATCAACATAAGTAGTTTTTTCGTGTGTTTATTTTTTGTATAGAGTGCCTAAGATGACTAATAATATTCTTATAGTAATTATTCATTTTATATGTATATATATATGTACATTAAATCAGTTCGGTTTTTTTATTTTTATGCCGTGTAAAGCCAACTTTAGTCAACGATATTATCAAATTAATATTTCTGCTTAATAGTTTTATGTCTATATCAATATATTACTAGCAACTGACGAATTCTAAGATGCGATAACTAGCTTTAATTCATTATTCATGCTTCTATTGTATATTCAAAATGAATATACTGAATACTGATTCAAGCCGCATTATCAAAATAACTAGGTTTCAATTTCGCATTCTTAGCTAATTAAATAATTTTCGCGTTCGTGAGCTAGCCAGCTGAAGATTTTAAAACATTCGGAGAGTGAAAATTACGGCAAGGAATCGCGCTGGAAAATACAAAGGTGTGTACACGTTGATTCCTTCTCCTCCCTATAATACCCAAATAATAATGATGCCTATAATACCCAAAAAATAACCAACCTTCCTTACAGTCCATTCGCTATATATTATTAAACTTGAAACCCAACACCGTTAGAAA
This sequence comes from Micropterix aruncella, assembly GCA_944548615.1. Classification (NCBI taxonomy): domain Eukaryota; kingdom Metazoa; phylum Arthropoda; class Insecta; order Lepidoptera; family Micropterigidae; genus Micropterix; species Micropterix aruncella. Next base: position 24,614,344 of record OX155951.1, on the reverse strand, counting down.
TGTTTAATTCAGACCTTTATCTAACTATATTACTAAATCACAATAATGATATAAACATAACAATGTTATATATTCTACCTCCCTCTATTGTAGATAGATGTTATCACGAAGGAAAGAGTAGGAAGAAGCTCCTGAAAGAGTACAAAGTCAATATTAAAAATCCTCGTCATTTCGCCCCGCGACCGACGAACGGAATTACCGTTAAGATTTTTTGTGTTCTCAATTTTCCTTTTATTTGAATGAGTTCGTTTCCTTTAGGATCCGTCCTTCCCCCAGAGCGACGGAAGTTTTTTATTAGCATCTTAATGATTTTATGGGTTCAGAGCGAATGTAATTTTAAGTTAGCAGATTTTTGAAGCGCGTCGTATAATTCCAAGTTTTAACAGGGTGGCCCTTTTGTTTTTCAAATTCGGAGGTGGAATAATAACGGTGGGTGCGAAGGGTGGTGGACGCACAGATTAGGAATGAACTCTATATTAATACACTAGATGCGCAACGTATTAATATTATTTTTACACTGCCCAACAAAAAAGGAGTGTTATATGTTCATTCATGTATGTATGTTTTCCGTTTCTTTATTCCACCATAACTCCTAAACCCTTATCGATTTATAAGTATGTGATATTGTTAGAATCCTTATGTCAGTGTATCTGCGAAGACCCCTTACTCTTATATAACGAGAAAGCAGCGTCTTCGATATGATTCACCGTGTGTGTTACTTGTGTTATGACAGTCATAATTTGACTGGTAATTTCTTTTTCGTTCTTCTTTTTCGCGGTCGCCAGGAATAAAATCTGTAGGGCCAGTAATGAATATAAGTTTTTGCGATATAAATTTAGCAAAATAAATTATACAGAATGTCCAAATATCAAGTAGGTAAGTAGTTGCATAAATGTCCAAAGGTCAATAAATTAACATAAATATATCGTGTTTAGTGTCAAATGAAAGGTCTGATTGAGTACATTCCGGGAAGATACATCTGTCTATATGGATAAATACATTATCAAATACAAGTATTTCATAAAAAAGCCGTACTTAATAAAAATAATTATAAATATGATAAATCAAATTCTGTAACGGCAGTCGTGTTTTTTATTCTTTTGAATATATTTGCTTGTTGATCGAGTTTCATCGTGCAGTTTTCAATATAATTACAGGACCACAAAAAAAATATATTTTCATTAATTATCACTGGTTCAGTAAGAGGTTAAATTTCGTATAAACGCTACCTAATTTATGTAAAAATGATTACCAATTCATTAAAAAAATATAAATTTTGAAAAACAAAACACATCAAATATATTAAAATATTTCAAGAATATAAATCTATATGATGGCATCTCCTTTTATGGACAACACGGCAGAATCAATGAATGGCTAGTGACATGATTAGTGGCAAATTTGATATTAAGTTTTATGATGCAATATCAACGTACAATAAATTGCATGTGCAAATGTTGTATAATAAGGAAGATATTTTAGTACACGTGTCCGCAGTCAGATTTTAAACGTGGCGAAATAGCCAGTCGAATGATTTATACGATGCGATGTTAACGTGTAAGTTAATAACTTTTAATGCCTTCTCTTCTGACAGCCTTTGGTTACATAGTTCATGACATAGGTAATTTTATAAACTAAGCGCTTGGAAAAAAAACTCTTTTTCTCTATGACCTTTAAATATCTGCACTATTTTTTACACAACAGAAACTAACCAAATGTTTATTTAAGATACTTATATTTTATGATTAGTACCATATTTCAAAATTATCTCTGAAAATAACACCTCCCCTTCCCCCCTTTATGTTCCCATGAAAACACGGGACATAACGAGATCACTTGCAGTGACTTAGCTCTACTAAGCCAGCTAGACCATGATAGAGAAAAGGCATTTATCGCTTCGCTCCTAGTACCATGCGCTGGCTCGCATGGTACTAGGAGGTCGAATGTATCGACGTTAGTGATTTTGTGTGCTTTCAAATATGACAAAAAGCACTAAGAGCGGCTTGTGAATTATTAAAATGTATTTATCAGTAGGTACATATATCTGTAACGTACAAGTAGGAGAACTAAACCCACTTCGTCAAACACACCTTTTTCAGGAGACTGCACTCAGCCTGTTTTTTTCCATAGCGAAATGAATGAAGGAACTCTATTGGGGAAATGTCGGTGTCTTGCTGTCTGTTCGAACGTCTATCCGTCTATTTGTATACACCATATAATAAAATAAAACTTATTACCTAATAAGCAAAGGCAAATACCGTTTATAAAAATCTACCAAAATGTTACTTTATCACGTTAGAAACAGTCAGTTTTCACATCTGTATATGTATATTGGCCGTTCGTCATTATAATCACCTAATTAAGAAATAAAGTGTCACATGAAAATTAATTACGAAAACTAGACAATAGGCAGACCCATTAATTAACATGTAAAATTACTTGCCTCAGTAGGTATCTTTCCCCAATATTCATGGCGAAAGATAAATAACCTAGGTACTTTAAAGGTAGATTTTTTATCACACTTGCCAAGTTTCTACAAATAAAAACGTTTATTTGAAGCATAACATGTTATTATGTCCCTATACTAATTTCATTAGCCACCCTCATCTTAAACGTATCCGCGAGCCATCGCTGGGTGCGAGGAGCGCAGCGATAAATGCTTTAATCTATCATGGTCTTTGGAGCTGTCCCCTACAAAGGGCGAACCCTTCACCCCAGGAAGGTATAACGATGTTTATCGTTCTTTCAACCTTAAGTGAACGTAGAGACTAGACAGAGACAATACAGTCCACCGTCTAGCTATGCCAACTCGCTTGTGAAAGTCTAACGCCTTACCGCAAGGCACTGGGAAATGAATTTAGCAAGCCGACTACCAGATTTGTCCGTACCCTCACTACCAGTTTTGGACTGATTTCTCCGTCCTTCAGTCTAGTCACAGATTCGAAGTCGTTTGCGCTGTCTCTACCTATGTTAGCGGTAATTTAGTTTGAATTTATCGCCGACCGTGGCGCTCTTTGCCCGTCATTATCAAACAGTCACCTTTGGCAGACCATTAAACAGCGCAAAGTTTTATACCTGGGTCACGTGCTTAGGCACGACAGGTACGAACTCCTGCAACTCATTATGATGGGAAAGTTGCAAGGAAGAGGAGACCAGGCCGTAGACGAAAATCTTGGTTGCGGAATATTCGAGATTTGACCGGGATTACGAGTGTCGCCGAATTGCTTTGCCTGGCGAAGGACAAAAAAAGTATGAATAGCTGACTGCCAACCTTCGTTAGTTGGAGAGGCATCCTAATAATAATAATAATAAGAAGAAGACCAAATATTATGGGTATCTGTTGCAGTATGGGTATCTGTAGCAGTAAACAAACGGGTCGCCAACGGATCGTCTTAATGGTAGCTGACATTAGGTCAACAACCATCCACGCTGCTTAGGAACCGTACGTTTCCAGACACACCCCTTGCTGTTTTTCGCCGGAGTCAGAGTCTGTGGTAAAATCCGTAAGATGCGCAAACCGCCCAGTATCGCCCGAGGTGTTCTCACATATTGGAACAACTGATAACCTGCCCACGACAAAGCCTTGTCAGGATTTACAGAGTCCTGCCCCTCTTTGAGAAGGTTACCGGATGGGAGTTGAATCGTGGGTTTAACAGACTTGAAATAACAAATATGTCATCAGGCCCAAGCTGTACGGAACCGTTAGATACCTATCGGTAAATGTATCTGCCTTTTTCTGCTTATAGCGAAGAATGTGTCGATCTGTCGTATTCTGGTCGAGTCGAATCTGTTCTGAAAGCACACAATAGGTGATTAATCTGTGGCAGTGGTGAGGCTGAAGCCGGTCGGTCGGTCGCCCGCTGCCGAGTGCTCATTTTTTATTTTAATTTGGGCTAATGTAAATGTGGGCCCGGCGACTTGATGGCGTTCGCTTTGAAAGAAACGGGAAAGTTGACTCGAGACCCAAATTGGAGCGTGTCTATTTTTCAGCGACCCTTATTGCGATTATTTCCCATGGCTCCGCTTGCGGCGGATTTCCCAATTATTTTCGGCCCGCGCCGCCGCGGCGTCTTACGCACCACAAAATAATTACTATCCGGAAAATGACTGCCGCTGCATCGGAAATTTCGTAATTGCCGGGCGGTCCTCAGCCTCCGCTCGGGAAAAAACGAAAGCTTTTATAATTAAGTGAATTACGCTATCTTCCTTTTCTGTTTTTCTTTTTTTTTAATTTCCCCCGCGACTCGGAAAGGAGGTATTATTTGGCCATTGAAGGCTTCTGTCCCCGTGCGTGTTTTTTGTTTAATTGGCCAAATTGACCCACTCAGCGGAATTGCTTTTCTAATTAGCTTTTCCGGCCGCTCGAGCCGCAGATGACTCGACCATAATGTGGCACATTAAATCTGAGATTAAACTTAGTATAAAATAACTTGAAGAATGCACACAAAATTTTATTCAATTTATTTTAATAAGTAATGTACAAGGAAAGAACTGGGTATGCAGATTGTTGTATATACATAATAGTTACAAACAAACATTAATGGTAAGTAAGTGAAAAATATAGCTGTATACATTCATTTATGCGACCATATGAAAGTGAGACAAAATCGTACCACCAACTAGACCTAGACCAAGGCTGCTTAACCCCTGCTTAACCGCGGGCCACACTATGGCCCGCGGACGAATTTTAACCCGACGAGGATGTGGAGGGGTCAATTTAACCCTGCTCATTTTGTTTTGTGTGCAGTATTTTGTCCAGCGATCGCATGCTGGCGAACTTCTCAGCAGCTAGAGCTTTTGAATTTTCCTTCCCTCTGCGAGATACCGCTCAGTCGGCCGTCGCCTGCGGATGGAGATAGAAGATCGCGAACGCAAAAAGGGTTTTTATGACCCTTCCACAACCACGACGTAGCAATTTTGTGCCATTTGCCAAAAAATGGCCTCTGACAGTGTACTATGCAATGTTGAAAATGTATGTTTATGATGAAGATATATAAATGTTTGCGAAATGTGGCATTCGTACATTGGTCAAGAACACGTTGTTCCGCTCTGTCAACCGAGTGCTAAGGTGAGAGATGATTTATATACAAGACTGAAATAGTAATTTTGTAACGAGAATGATCTCTTGTACAGTGCCTTGAAAATATATGAGTTTTATGAAATAGCTTGTTTTTTTTTATTTTTTTAAATATGTAACGGAGACCCCTGCCTAAGTTGATTATTTTTTTGACTTTTTGTATGTTCAAAATAATAAAACTTTTCTACGCATAATGGCATTTTTTTGTAAAAAATATTTATTTATTGACGTGTTTGTAGGTAAGTTTCATTCGTGTCGTTTCTTATTACATACAAATAAATACTTCAAAAAAATAAATGAAATACAGGGTCATGATGGCCCTCCTGATTCTTAAAGTACCCTTTTTGAACCACATCCTCGCCGGGTTAAACGCAAACAAGTTAGAAATTTCTGCCCAGTTGAAAAACTTACGCGTGCCGCGGAAAAAATGAGTAGTACCTTGCGCTCGGTCACCTTGTCAACTATCCCGCCCGCATTTATTAATAATTAGCTAATTAAAGTTTTCATATTAGATCCATATTCTAAAAAGAAAAAAATGTGGTATCGCTCACAGCATCGCTCACAGCAAATCAGTATCGCTCACAGCAAATCAAGTATGTAGAATTCGACAGAGTGGTACCATGTTTTTATTGTAAACGGGAAAATAAATATTGTTTTATTGAAAACAAGGCGCGACTTAAAATAACAAATATGTTTACTTTTTTCACTACAGTAGATATTGCAAAAGTAATTTAGAAAGGGATTATAAGCAAAATCATAATAATCTTGATAAACCGTACCCTGACGTAACGAATTACTTCTATATTTTGAATCTAAAATTACAAGGCAAAGGTTGTTCAATTTAAACTTTGTTAAATTTGATAAGCAGATTCAAAGCTAAATTTAATCTGTTTTTAATTAATTTAGCCACAAAAAATGACCCTTTTCCCACTCTCAAAGATTTGAAAGAGAAGCTCAATATCGCCCTAAGTAAGAATCTAAAATTAGATGCTTATTACAGTCGTTTGACAGCAGATTTCAGAACTTTTAGAGTATAAAATATATATTTTTCTATAAACCCCTTCATGATCAGTTTAAATTCAATAATTAGTTATCCTGCCAATATTCGATTGGAACTTACTGAACTGCAAAATAATGTTGCCAAAAAAGTATCTTCGACACAAAATTCTCCCGAAGATTTTGAAGAATTCTGTAAGTAGAGAGAAGACTGTCCTGAAATAACTCACCTGGTAGTTCGGAGTTTCGGGTCAACATAATATGTTTGTGAAAATGTTTTTTCAAATCTTGTAAAAAATAAATAACGCACATCACTAACTGAGCAACATATTTGTGACTTGTTGTTACTGTCAACATCTGATTTGACACAAGAATATTATTACAACAGAAACAGTTTCAGGAATTGTTTTTATCAATTACCTTACTTAGATTTTATTTGGATTTTGATTTAAGATACCTACGCACAATTTTGTTTCTTTATTTGGCATACGATGCCTTTTGTTTTATTATTTTAATAAACATCAATTACATTTCATATTGTTGGATTTTTTATTGCACAAGTCTTAAAAGTAACTAAATTAGAAACCGTCAGTGGCTATGTAATTGAACATTACCATCAGAAATATTCCAACTCGATTTGTGTAAGGCTTTTTGAAAGTTTAAAACCATATAAATCGTTACTGTAATTTATGAAGGCTATGTTATTTAAATTTAACATTATAATTTGTTGTTTATTATTGAATTTAGGTGGTATCTAGTTTTTTGTTGACATTGCATTTGATGTCATAAATATACGTCAGAGTCCATATATTGATTGTACCAGAATTACTATAAATATCTATGCCTCACTTGGTACATTCATAATATATATATATATATATATATATATATATATATATATATATATATATATATATATATATATATATATATATATATATATATATATATATATATATATATATATATATATATATATATATATATATATATATATATATATATATATATATATATATATATATATATATATATATATATATATATATATATATATATATATATATATATATATATATATATATATATATATATATATATATATATATATATATATATATATATATATATATATATATATATATATATATATATATATATATATATATATATATATATATATATATATATATATATATATATATATATATATATATATATATATATATATATATATATATATATATATATATATATATATATATATATATATATATATATCAAGGGAATCCTTCGTCACGATGTAAGTGGCTTTTATAATTATTTACTTTATAATCATCTTATTGATCAATTCTAAAAATATATATATATATATATATATATATATATATATATATATATATATATATATATATATATATATATATATATATATATATATATATATATATATATATATATATATATATATATATATATATATATATATTTATTTATTTATTTATTTATTTATTTATTGCTCCACAAAAAAAATTACACCGTTAGCACTTAACATTGATTGTGTTGCTCCTAACTAGGCAGAGCCTGTTCTAAGGAGAACACCAATACAAATGATTAAAAAATACATACTAAAAATAAAAAATTGAATCAAATCAAGTTAAATTCCAAACCAAAAATATATTTTTTTTTAATCAAATCAAGTTAAAATGAAATTCTCACTACACCAAAATAATATTAGAACTATAGACAAGTAATACTAAATAATAATAATAATAATATATAATAGCAATAATAAATAATCATTTATAATAATAACTAATAATATATAAGAATTAATAAAAATACCTGTATAAAATAAATAGAAAATAAATATATTTATTTATTTTAAAATTGTGATGAATGTTTTCTCGGTCTCTCTCCTACCAAGGTTTATTAACCATGATGTAAGGTGATATTTTTGTTGATTGCTGCTAATTTCCAATATGTTCTCTTTACTCATGATATTAACCATTCTTGGAGCAAGAAAGCTGTAATGACGTTGTCCAAAAGACGTTAGACGTTTCGGCACTTCAAAGTTTCCCTTATAACGACCTGATCTCTCCCTGTTTTCCGGAGAAACACAATATTCGTCTTCATTGTTGTTTTTAAGATGAATTATTGCTTTGAGGCAATACAACTGCCTCAAATCAAGTAATTGTGCCTCAACATACAGGTCGTCAGAAGGATAACGCCTAGGCTTCCTTAACATGATTCTAATTATTGCCTTTTGGACAACGTTCACTTTCTGGAGGAGGGTTTTTCCGCAAGCTCCCCATCCAAGTATACCGTATGTCATTATAGATTGGCATATAGCGTAATATATAATTTTTAAATAGGGCAGGCCGAGAATATCTCGCAATTGAATAAATATATATATCAGTTTCCTTAGTCTTTTCACTAGACACTCGGTATGTAATTCCCACCGTAGGTGTCTATCTATAATTATTCCGAGATATTTTATCTCTCTGACTGGTCCGATTGGCTGACAACGACACGTGGCATCTCTCTTGCAGTCGTGAATGATAAGATGATGGTGATCATCCGGCTGGCCTCTTACATCGATGCTAAATGGGATGTATTTTGTTTTGCCAACATTTAATGTAAGT